>JAUTXW010000493.1:0-206490 GCA_030620095.1 Kuschelorhynchus macadamiae | reverse complement strand
AAATTGTTGTTCTATAATGGTAAACAATTGTCCTGTATGTCGCACTAGATATTACTATTTTGATACGAATCTTTCAAAGATGTAATTAGACATCATTTTGTTGTAGTTATAAAGAGGATAATATTTTTCATAATTTGTGTTTGTGAAAACTCTGGTCAAATAAATTTGTAAAAAGTAAATGTAAATATATATAATAATTGACACACAGTTTTTCCTTTTCCTTTTCCTATATTGAAACGACAATATCTTAAGTGTTTTAATACATACTAATTTTCACATTACATAACAAAACAATTGTTATGGTTTAACATTTTAAAATAAACAGTGGAAATTAACGTTATTATTTTTAATTATACTAATAATATTAATATAAATTTGCATCAAGTAAGAGAAAACTCACTTGAATACAGAAACAAGCGTTAACAAAATTTTATGCTAAAATATGAGCGCTTATAGTGGCAGTTTACATAAATCTACACATTATTTTTATCTATGATTAGCTATTTCATTTTTCGTTCTTGTTGCAACAAAAAAAAAATACAGGGTCGTAGATAAAAAGTATTTTGCATATAGCACTGAAAATATATAACCGCTTGTTATGTACATCTACTGGCTAGAGTACGTATTGCTTTAATATTGTTGACGTACTCTACTTTATTATCTTTACAATTTATGTTTAAAATTAATATTTTTTGACATTATTTTCCCCATTACGTTTATAACCTATATTTAAAATTAATATTGTTGAAATAACCTACACATCACCTTTACAAACTATGTTTAATATTAATATTTAACAACATAATCTTCTATCTCTTTTTTTTTCATTTTTATTGCAGTAAAAGCCAAGCATGTTCAGGAATTCGTCGAAAAAGATGTATCCTACAAATAGCACAATGTAAATCAGAAGCACTAACAACGTAAAACTCTTTTGTAGTGGCAGCTCACATCGGACTCCCCTCTCCGTAAATATCTCATGTGAATTGCACTACAAGGAAGGCAAATCACAAATGTTCCTAGTCTTCGACTTTGAATTTTAGTGTTGACTTGTATAACACATATATCTTTTTCTTCAAAATTATTAAATAATTCACTAGCCTAAAACTTGCTTACTTTTACGTGAGCCTCGGTTGCCTAAATTTAGCAGTTGTCCATCCATGTTCCACTCCTTCGTCAATTTCCTGATCATCTTTCTCCATCTCTTCTTCTTCCTCCTCAATATGATTCATGTGGATGTTCCAACAAGAATGATCTTCTAACAAGCCTAGATGATTTGTCCAAAAATGAATGTTTATAACTGATGGAATCGCCTTCCAAGTTAATAAAAATTTCTTCTCTTTCTTCAATTTGAGCGGCGATCTCCACATTATTTTCTTCAATTTCATAGCGTTTCCAATCATATTTTCTTGCCATCGTTAGGAGCTTTAGATTCCGATAGATATATTTGATAAAAAAAAAAATTTTGAGGTTATAGGTTATAAATAATGAGACAACTGGGTACTTACAGCCAAAGTAATTATGTATGATCACCGAGTGGTTGTTCTGAAGTATATATCCCATCGACCACCACTTTCACTACCTGCGTCATATCATTCTCAGATCCAACTGAGTTGTTGCTTTTTTTTTCACTGTCCCCTTTCCCTGTCACTTTACCTGGGGGGGGGGCTTCGCCCCCCTTCCCGCTCGCCAACCCCCCATAAGAAAGAAGACCCCTTTAACCCCCCCACCCTCACTCCATCTTCTTTCTCTCCCTTCCTTCTTCTCGATTTTTCTTTTACTCCTTTGTCCTTCCTTCTCCTTTCCTTCCTTCTCCTTTTTCCTTCCTTCTCCTTTTCCTTTCTTCTTTTTTAACCTAACCTAACCTAACCTAAGATCCCCCTTTTCTCCCTTCCTTCTTTCTCCTTTTTTTTCTCTCCCTTCCTTCTTTCTTCTTTTTTCTTTTTCTTCTTTTTCTCTCTCTTCCTTCTTTCTCCTTTTTTCTTTTTCACCTTTTTCCTTCCTTCTCCTTTTCCTTTCTTCTTTTTTAACCTAACCTAACCTAACCTAACTTAAACTAACTTAAGGAAGGGGGAAGGGGAGGGGGAAAGGAGGGGGGTAAGGTCGTTGCTCGGCTTGGGAAAGTGGTTGTCGTTCAACTTTAAGTAGGACATATTTTTCATATAAAATCGCCTCAGCGAAGAGGCGTATGCAATTGATTTCTGCATTCACACTGTGCACGGCTCGCAAGTTTTCTGGTGTTTTCATTGTGCCTATTTGTTAATTTTTTAATTTTTATTTATATTTCTAACATTTTTAGTTGGCAAAATTTAATTCTTATTTATATTGGTGACATTTTTATTTATATTTGTGACACTTTTATTTGGTATTTTATTTGTTATTACGATTTTTTTCATAATGGATAATTTTTTGGCATCGAGTAGCAAAATAATTGACAATGATTTTGACTTATACACATGTACTCAAATGCAAAATTTTGCAAACCAACAAAACAATGAAACAGACGTATTTACAACTAGTCAACAACAAACTATTCAGGACTTGAATGAAATTATTTACAATAACCAAGTTCAGAATAATGCCAACAAACACAACAACGAAAAATATTTATTTACAGCTACTCAACAACAAACTCTTGACGATCTTAATGACATTATTGACAACAAAACGGACTTAATTACAACAAAAACTAAACAAACTCTTGAAGAACTGAATGACATTGACGAAAATCAATTCGAAAATTCTAGCTATGAGGATATTGTTTGTTTTCAAAAATCTAATCCAAATTATTTAACATTAAAATCGCCAATTAATTCTCCGAGACCAATTTGCTCTCCCTTTTTGTTTAGTGAAAATTCTGATTCGGAAGAAGAACAAATTGATCAAAATTTAAGTTCGGCTATATCTCCTATTAATTCACCATATGATATTGTAAATTCTGATTCGCAAGAAAAACAAATTGAAGCAAATTTAACTTGGGATATTTCTCTTAATAATTCACCAGTTGAGCAAAATTCAATTTCGAAACCATCATTTATTATTAAAAAAAAATTTAAAATTAATAAAAAAAATAAAAAACAAGTAGCAAACCGTGTCTGGGTTTCGCTATTCAAAATTTAACTGATTTGATCACAATTAAACAGGGACACGCAAGTACGGTGAATTATGTTAAACAGGCCTTCGACAAATTAGTTGACTCATTTGAAGAAATGGATTCATAAAGTCAATTAATTTCTATTGCTTTTTTCAAAATTTGACTATAACTAAATAAAAATGCACAATATTAACTTTATTATTATTATCCAGAAAACTTCAAAAATGCATAAGTGTGTAACATGTAATAAAGTCTTCACTAGAAAGGATAATTTATTGCGACATATTAAAAAACATGTTTGCGGAAATTTCACAACACTCACTAGTTGGTTGAAACAACCAAAGCTTGTTAAAGGTAAGAACATTTTAATTTTCATTTTTTATTTTGTAAAATATTTTTTCTTAATTTATAGATTATACAAATATTGTAAAATATTGTAAAGAATGCAAGAAAAATATAAACCAAAGTCTATGGGGTGGACATCTTCGATCTAGTGTGCACAAAAACAATTCCAAAATAGGCTTGGAGGAAGGTGTTGAAATTATCAAGTCGGCATTCAGGGAACGAATAATATCTTATAGGATTTCCTCACACCAAAACTTCATAAATGTGAAAGAATATTTTCAACATTTGGAATACAAAATTGCACATCTAATAGATCAAGAACTGCAGAAACATAAATGTATCAAGCTAAATATGGAACTGTTCGGTTTCTATTTGAACCCCAGCAGCGACAGCTATGATGTCAAATCTTTTAATGTGCCGTTCCAAGTCATTTGCCAGGGAGATCAGACAAAAGAACTTTTAGAGCAAATCTGCACCATTATTGACCAGAAAGCTGACGAATTTGCAGAAAGAGATTCAGGTAAAGAATTTACTTTCTATTTTACAACAGCAACAAAAAAAGTAATTTTTTAATTTTTACGTTGCAGGATGGGCTTTAATGAATTTACTTCATTTGGAAATTAATGTTAACAAGCACAATCCGCTGAGAGCCTCATCTTTTATCGACCTTCCTCAAGAGATCAAGAGAAGTCAAGCTGTGATCAACATTAGGAATGATGACAACTTTTGCTTCGCCTGGGTAGTTGTGTCTGCTCTTCACCAACCAAGGGGATTAGATTTTGAAACTTCATCCTACCCACACTACTCTTCTGTTTTGGATATGTCAGGTATAGAATTTCCAATGTTGCTAAAGACCATTAAGATTTTTGAAGAAAAAAATAACATTTCTATTAATGTATATGGATTAGAAATTATAAATCCTAAAAAGGGGTATGAAGTAATTGGTCCACTTTATTATTCATCGAATAAAAAAAATCAACATGTCAATTTATTGTTAATAAGTGATGACGATGAAAAAACTTTTCATTATTGCTATATTAAAGATTTGTCAAAATTAGTTTCTACACAAATGTCTAAACATCACGCAAAAAAATATATTTGCGACGGTTGTTTACAATATTTCCCTACAGAAGAAAATTTATTACAATACAATAGCTATGATTATGATCATTTACGAATTAACCTACCTTCTAAAGAATTAATACAAGATAAGTTTGGAAACTATTCATATGATAATATTTTGAAATTTGTAAATTATCATAAACAAATGAAAGTTTCTTTCGTGGTGTATGCAGATTTTGAATACATTTTAAAGCCTTTAAATAATGACAATGTTGACAAAAATCCTAATACTTCATACACCTTAAAACAATATGAACATATTCCATATTCATTTGCCTATTACATTAAATGTTCCTTCGACGATAATTATTCTAAATTTGAAAGATATAGAGGTCAAAATTGTGATACATTATTTATAAATTCTTTAGAAAGAGATGTGTATAACATATACAATAAATTTTTAAAGGTTCCTAAAAAGATGATTCCTTTGAACGAACTGGACAAAATTTATCATAACTATGAAACAGTTTGTCATATTTGTAATAAACCTCTTTTAAATGACAGGGTTGCAGATCATTGTCATATCACTGGTCTTTATAGAGGTCCAGCTCATTCACTCTGCAACATAAATTACAGAATACCTAACTTTATTCCAGTTATATTGCATAATTTGCGTAATTATGATTCTCATCTATTTCTTAAAAAATTATGATAACTACAGTTATTGCACAAAACAAAGAAAAATATATTTCATTTGAAAAGCTTATTCATGTGGATAACTATTTTGATAAAAAGACACAAAAGACTAAGAAAAAAAATATATCGTTAAGGTTCATTGATTCTTTTCAATTTCTATCCCATTCTTTATCAAAACTCTCTGAAAGCTTAAAAGATGAACAATGTAAAGAAATAAAAAAAAATTTCAATGATGAAGAAGAATTTAAACTTATTCGCCAAAAAGGTGTATTTCCTTACAATTATATTGATGATTATTTAAAATTAGAAGAAACAACATTACCTCAGAAAGAGCAATTTTATAATACTTAAACGGATGAGCACATCAGTGATGCAGAATACCAAAGAGCTGTAAAGGTTTGGCAATTGTTTAAATGTGAATCTCTTGGTCAATACTCCGACCTTTACTTACTCTCTGATACTTTACTTTTGGCAGATATTTTTGAAAATTTTAGAAGTACTTATTTATTCACATATAAGCTCGATCCAGCTCATTTTTACACTTTTCCAGGTTTATCCTGGGAGGCGTGATTGCGTTACACTGGAATAGAGTTAGAATTGTTAACAGATCCAGATATGATACACTTTTTAAAAAAAAGCGTTTGCGGTGGTGTGAGCTCTTGCATTTGTAGAAAATCTGAAGCTAATAATCCATTTCTTTTAAATTTTGATCCTTTAAAGCCAACTAAATACATAATTTATTATGATGCAACAAATTTGTATGGTTATGCGATGTCACAGCACGTTCCAACGGGAGATTTTGTTTGGTTAACAGATAAAGAAATCAACGATTTAAATATTATGAATATTTCTAAAAAATCTAATAAGGGATATGTTTTAGAAGTTGATTTAGAATATCCTACAAGTCTACATTCCTATCATAACGATTTTCCGTTTTGTCCTGAAAACTTTAAACCGCCAAATTCTAAATGCATAAAATTAATACCCAATTTAAATGATAAATCAAAATATGTTATTCACTATCAGTTATTAAAACAATGTTTGGAACATGGACTCAAGTTGACTAAAGTTCATAGAGTTTTACAGTTTTCTCAATCTGATTGGTTGAAAAAATATATAGACTTGAATTCAAGATTAAGAAATGATTCAAAGAATGAATTTGATCGTAATACTTACAAGTTGGCAAATAATAGTATTTATGGCAAGACTATGGAAAATGTTGATAGGAGAATTGACGTAAGACTTGTTACAGAGTGGGAAAAAAATAGAAGAAAAGATGGTGCTGAGAATTTAATTGCAAAACCATATTTCAAGGACTTAACAATATTTTCTAAAAATTTGATAGCTATTCAAATGCAAAAGATTCATGTTACTTACAATAAACCAATATATGTAGGCTTCTCAATATTAGATATATCTAAAACTGTCATGTATGATTTCTTTTATAATTTTTAAAATCTCTTTATCAGGAAAATATTTCACTTTTATACACCGATACCGATTCGTTCATTTTAGAAGTCACAACTCCAAATATTTATTCTGACATGATAAAAAATATTCACAAATTTGGTAATATTCATGAAATGCCTATTACAAAGTCAGTTATAGGAAAATTCAAAGATGAATATGCTGGTGAACCCATTACTGCTTTCTTTGGTACTGGAGCAAAAGCATATTGTATTAAACCGGAAAATAGTTTAACAAAAAAAGCAAAAGGTGTTAAGAAAAGTGCCATTAAAAAGCAGTTGGATTTTATTCATTATAAAGATGTTGTTGGAAATCATTCTAAAATCTTTTGTTCAATGTATGTTTTTCGATCTAGACAACACACAATTTTCACCGAATTAATTAATAAGTTGGCTTTGAGTTCTGAAGATGATAAGCGGTATAAAATTCCCTATAGTTTTAATACATTAGCTTGGGGATATTATAAGGTATTTAAATTTGTTGTTTTTGAAACCAAAGTTAGTCTTCATAAGCCTTTCACAAAATGTGCTTAGAAACTTTTGACAAAGAAATTAATAACAGTTGTTTTAAAACATATGAAAAACGACTTTCCACTTTTAAGAGATGAAAAGGAAAATTGAGACCAGAAGTGTTGGCTGGAGCTGGCTTTTACTATATTTCAATCAATGATATTTGTAAATGTTTTTATTGTGTTATTGAAATTTTTGATTGGTTAAGTTATGATGATCCTATTGTGGAGCATAAGAAATTTGCTAGGAATTGTGATTTAAATAACTGTTTATGGAAAAATAGGAATCGAATAATTGTAACCATTCAAAATAAGTCTTCAAACTACACATTTTATATAGTATTATTAATATCCTTATGTATGAACTTTTACATATCTTTAAATTAAGTATTTTATTGTTATTTTTTTACAACTGCTTTTGCTTTCGTGGTGAAAGTATCTGCTTAATGTTAATAAATTTGAAATATAATTATTAAATTGTTTCAATGACTATCAGTAGATCGCAATTCATTCTTCTTTATTTTATTTTCCAAAATGTTTTTTATGTTCATCATCCCCCTGGCGGAACACAGTGTGAAATATGTTTTTCTAATAAAACAGACGTCACTCTAAGTAAATATTGTAAATTTATGAAAATTGGATTAATTAACAATAGTACAATTAGTTGGATGGAACGAATAAATGGAGATGAAACGGCAAGTAAATTTTTTAAAATTTTGTATCATTATCCAAATCGATCTATTTTTGAAACAAATTAAATCGAAAGGTTAGAGTTTAAAAATAATCAGTTACAAATTATAACCCCCAACCATACCAATTATTATGACGGATTCAAAAATTATTACTTTTCCATCATTAGTGTTACATTAAACTTTGCATTATTTTTATACATTACCATTTTAATTATTTATCTTTATTACAAATTTCAAACTGGAAATTACAAAAGGCCCACACTTCATATACTTAGGACAAGAGACTTTGGGCAATTTGTGGCGATTGAAGGAAATTATTGATTATAGATTATCTATAATTAAAAGGCAAGAATTCAATACATATTTCAAAATATTTCAAAATAATATTTCAGCTGATTGTGGCGACTTGTGTACGCATGTTTATAATATAATAAGTTCAACACAAAATCCTAACAGTGAAAATGTTTCAACTATGATGGAATTACTTGCTTTATATCCTGAAGAAATGGAAAACAAATTGAAGCAAAATGGAACAAAAAGAAAATATTACGAAGAAAACAATGTAAAATGGATCAAAAAGAAAATATTACGAAGAAAACAATATATTTTCTGGAAGAGAACAATAAGGTGCATGTGTTAGAGAAGTGGAGCTTTGCTTAATTTAATTTCAATTTAATTAAACAATATTTTTTTTATCAATCCATGTATTATATTTTTTATCAAGTCCTAACCATTTCACATAAACTTTGTTTCCTTTCCTTCTCAAAATCTTCTCAATAAGATACACATCGGTATGCTTTACTTTTAGTAATTCTTGCTCATAAAAACCACCCAGAATGTCCTGATTATCTTCGTCTTGAATTAAATATGTCCAGGGGTTTGTCATCTTAACTTCTTTAATGTGGAATATCTCATTTGACCAATTTGGTGTGTAACCTTTCGAAAATGCCTCTCGATGCTTGCTTATGCATACGTGATCACCCACTTTAAACTTTGGAGATTTTATACCTAACGTTTTAGCATGAGTAAATGCAGATTTCAAGATTCTCTTTTCATTTGTTTTATTTACTTGTTTTCGCTTCATTCCTATTGAAGAATGTTTTGTATTGTTATAATCTTTTACAATATCCGCTAATATATTAAACCATTTGTAATTTCCTTGAATGCTAAATATTTTCCACATATTATTCTTTAAAGTCCTGTTCACTCTTTCTACTATACTCGCTTTCAAATTGGAAAACGTGCTATAATGGTTAATTCGAAATTGTTGCATCAAATTTTGAAAATTTACATTAAAAAACTCTCTCCCTCTGTCCGTTTGCAAGTTTTTTGGTGGAGTTTTTGTACTGATTAATATTTTTTTCATTGCCGCGGTTACGTCTTTTCCAGATTTAGATTTTACCGGTTCGGCCCAAACATACTTAGAAAATACATTTATGGTAATCAAGATATATTTAAATCCCTTATTAAATTTGGCATAGGGTAACATTTCAACCAAATCAGCTTGAAAAAGATCATTTAACCCTTTCACCACCACCCTTCTGCGTTTGTAGTTTTTTCTAGCAGGTTTATGTAATTCATTAACTACTTGTTGTTTAACGGTTGACATGACAACAAACTTGTTTATTCAATTTGTTAGTTCAATTTCTATGTTTTGTAATAATTCGAAATATAACTTTTATATGTTTTTTCCCATTCATTCAATTTATCAATTTGTATTGTATAACTTTTTTCATTTAAAACTTTACTAATTTTAGTAATCTCCCTTTCTAAAGCATTAAAGGAGTTTTTTATCTCTCCAGTTAAGAAAGTAGTTGATCTACTATCACTATTTTTGAATTCCTCCTCTGTTTTATTTAATTCTTGTTCTAATTTCTTAATTACACTAGACATTATCTTTCCAAAGGAAATATATTGTTGTTTTTCTTCCAAAGAGAGTTGGTCAATTGTTCTACTGTTAAGAATACTATTTTGATTTCTTTTTTTTTCATCATCTAACCTTTTTATAAAAGTTCTTAATTGTTTAATCTTTTCCTTGTGTTTTTCAATTATTACTTCTCTTATATTTGTTTCCATTATTTAATTAATTTTGTTGATATCATCACTTAATTTTGTGTCTTCCTTTTTAACATGTTCATTTAAAAATTGCAAATCTTTACTTATTTGATTTAGCGTTAGCAACTGTTTCAATTGAGGTATAACATCCTTTAATTTGGTTTTCATACTTTAAAAAATATTCATCAAAAACCTTAAGCTTTTTAGCAAAGATTTCATTATTTGTTTCATTTTCACCTAATCTCCTTTTTAAATTATTAATGTCACTTATTCCCTCTTGATTTTGTTTAATAAAATCTAACTTAAAATTGTTGAGAATTTTACTTTCAATATTTGAATAAATTGTATTTTCCAAATAAGCAGAATTTTTTAATTGACGTTTTGAAATATGGCGTCCAAATTTATCAACTGTCATGTTGAGCTTTCATTAAACAATAAATATGATTATATTTAATAGCTGTTATTTATAGTATAACTTTATCTTCTCTTAATTCTTCAATAATAGAGATAATCTCGTTACTATGAGCGTTATTTCTCGCATCACTTTATGAAATTAATAAACGTAGCCTATCAACAATTTTGTTTACATTATTCCAGTATAAATAGTCTGTATTTGATCTGTTTGTTTTCAAAATTAATCCCTTTCCTGTTTTTTTGGCTCTAGTTGTTCTAAACGGAGGTTTTGGTTTGTCAAATGCTGTAACTCTTTGCAAGGTTTTTGTCTTTGTAATCCCCTTTCTTTGTAAATTTGGTCCTATTATTGTAACATATTTGTGTGATGTATTTCCTTGAACTTGTTCATTTGAATCAAAATTCCTACAATATACATTTGTTTTAGCTAGAATGTTCATGTAATTATCTAAATCTTCCTTCTTATAACCTTTCGGTTCTTTGTTGAAAAGCAATTCGTATAAACCTGGCGTGCCTGTGTACGTTATTCCTCCCACTTTAATGTCTTTTCCAATAATTTCTACCGGTATCGGTGTTAAACCAAAAGAAAACTTATCCGTTTCGAGGTTATGAACTATTCCATAATAATGGTCAAATTTATGTTGTGTATCTTTCACACCCTCATCAATATATGATCTGGGTAATTCATGAAAATCTGCTAAGTAATCTTTATATGACGATGTACCAACATAGGTTTGAATTGTTTTTCTAGTTTGTTCCAATGTCTGACAAGTTTAAATTTGTTGTTGTGTCACTAGAAGGATCTGAAGTTTCCGCTATAACAGTTGATGTCAATGGTTGTACTACAGAAGAGGAAGAAGTGATACTACTGTCATCTAAAAATGTTGGTAGTTCTGTGGGGAGTAACGGAGTTTTTCCTGTTTTCTGAATAGTTTTCGTCGGAGTTGATGTTTTATAAAGCTTTGTAGGTGTTTTGAATTCTTCATACTTTAAAACTCTCTCTTCTTTAAAATCGAATGGTTCGGATTTACCAATATTTGAAATTAGCTGTTTAAGAGGTTGTCTTATTGGTCTATAAGTTTGTTCTAATTCAGACTGAGCGGTAGAAGTAGCTAATTTCAAGCTTCGATATTTCTGCTTCACGGCTTGTCTCGATTTTATTAATTCTCTAGTTAAACGTTTATCCATGCTGTACAAGTTTTAAATGAAATAAAACTGCGAATTTTTCACTTTTATAAATATATAAAGATTTACTTCACAATCTTTGCCAATTACAAGAAAGCCATATGGATCCATCCAACAGTTAGCACAAATATTTTTAAACTGATCAAATGTCATATTCAATATACAGTGGTCGTTATATATATATGTTTTAAACTCCAACAGTCCTGTTTAAATAAAATTAATAAGTTGGAATCTTCTCGAATTAGACGTTTAAGGATTGAGGAATATCCTTGAAAAATAAAAAAACAATCAGTGCCTCTATGCCTTCCACGCGTGAAACAGTCCCTACTAATAGATTGATTATGACAAGGAATATCGTCAAAAATGATAACGGAATTTGGCTTTATCTCATGAGGTGAAATAATGTTCTCATCGCTATCGTATTCAAAGTATCCAATTTCTTTCATAGGCTTTAACAACTTTCTTAAATATTCATACTTTGGTTGATCTAATGACTTTGAATAAACATAGACATTTTCAAACCTAATTCCATTAGGATGCTCGAGCAGTGTAAGCATAACGTTGGTTTTACCGCTACCACTGCAACCAACTATGAGTCCTCTTTTTGAACCACCACAAAATAAATCACCATGCTTTCTCAACTGTTTACTTACAAATTTTTCGTCATGATTATTTACTGGTAAAGAGATTTTTTGTTTTTCAATCCTCATTCTTAATCACACTAGTAAATATTTTTAGCTGTAAAAGTATTTATACCAGAAAAATGTCAATGTGTTTTTAGTATAAAAAGAACTTCAATGACTGTGGGTCGACATAAGTTGAAAAAAACTGTCAAAAGACGTAATAGAAAAGACTCTGGTTTAGTAAATAAATTAATTAGTAAACTACCCTTCGAAGTTCATATACCAGGATATAATTATTGTGGTCTAGGAACCAACTTGGAGAAAAGATTAACTAGAGGTGACGTTGGTATAAATCCATTGGATTCCGCTTGTAAAGAACACGATATATCATACTCTCAGACTGAAGATTTATCAAGAAGACACATATCTGACCAAATATTAGAAAAAAAAGCCTGGGATAGGGTAAAAGCTAAGGATTCTTCTATTGGTGAAAAAATTGCAGCTCTCAGTGTTGCAGGAATAATGAAGGGTAAAAGAAAGTTCGGTATGGGATTTAAAGATAAAAAAGGGGGTAAACTTAAATCGAGAAAAAAACGTATCATTCGAACACCCAAAAAAGTTGGAGGATTTCTACCTCTTTTGTTTCCCATTCTTGGCGCCCTGGGTGCACTAGGTGGAGGCGCGGCAGGAATTGCTAAGGCAGTAAATGATGCTAAAGCAGCTAAACAGCAACTAGAAGAAATACATAGGCATAATATTGCAATGGAAAATGCTTTTAAAGAAGGCAAAGGATTATTTATTAGACCATATAATGAAAGCAATCAGACAAAAAAAAAACTGAAAATAAATTTTCCAAAAAGAGCACTTACGAACAATGATATTATTAAATATGTAAAGCTGTTAAAAATAACTGGCTTTAGAAGTGTTTTTATGCTCGATGAACTTCCAAAAAAAATTAATCTGAAAGAGTGTGGTATTGTAAATTTGGATAAAAAACAAAATAAAGGATCTCATTGGACTGCTTATATTAAAAATAACAAAAATGTAATATATTTTGATAGTTATGGAAATTTAAAACCACCTTTTGAACTTCTCAAATATTTTAATTCGAATGGCAAAGTGTATTGATGTATTTTATACTTATGAAAACAAACAAAAATTTAATTCATATAACTGTGGTCAACTATCCCTAAAATTTTTACAAAAAAAATATATTAACTCATTATTTGTTGTAATATCTCATTCATAAATAAACTGCAATGTCCACCACAATTGCCACATCAGTTCTGTTTTGTCTGCTGATTTTAATCCGCCCATATATTTAGAGGATGAAAAACAATATTACCTGGGTTTAGCTGATTTTGAAACGTTTATGACTATTCCCAATATAAAAGAAGGATATAATAAATTTTATATAGATAATAAAGTAATTGTTATTCCCGACGGAACTTATGACATTACAGATATAGAAACATACATAAGAGAAAGTATAGAAGATTTATTTCCGAATGAAAATTTTTTTTTCTTTTAAAAGCAAATCTTAACACTCTAAAAACTTTTTTAATGTGTAGTAGAAAAATTGATTTTACCAAGGAAGATTCGATAGGAAAAATGTTGGGTTTTAATAGCAGGATACTAAAAGCTATGAAAGAGGAAGAATCAGATAATGTTGCAAAAATAACTAAGGTGAATGCTATTTGTATTGATTGTAATATTTGTGTCGGTTCTTACAGTAATGGTAAACCTGTTCATATTATTCACCAGTTTTATCCAACTGTAGCTCCAGGCTATAAAATAGTGGAATCTCCTTTGCCCATTTTGTATTTTCCAGTTAGCGTCAAAGCAATTAACAATATAACCGTTAAAATAGTTGATCAAGACGGAGAACTTATCAGTTTTAGAGGAGAAACTATAACAGTAAGGTTACATTTACAAGCTAGTGACATATAAAATGGTTGTTAGATATAATAGAGCCCTTGGAATGAGACTTGCACCTACCACTATCAACAAAGTAAAAACTTATAAAAAGAAAAAGATTAAACAACAGTTCAGTATCAAATCCAACACCAACAAGTTAAGACGAGATAATCGTAAATTTCTCACATCTTTGGGTTTCACTGTTTTAAAATCATGAACATATTAAACGAAAAGCTTTATGTAGACAATTCCATCGTTAGTTCAGAGCTTCACACATATCAACCATATATTTCTTCAAAATTCAATTACAATGATGAATCCCAATTCAAGAACTCGATGCTTACACTCTACCATCAGATAGTTTACTTTATATCGAAGGAAAATTAACTAATACAGAAGATAAATATAAGAAAGAATTGCTATTTATTAATAATGGTATAGCCTTTTTGTTCAGAGAAATCCGCTATGAACTAAACGGAATTACTATAGATTCAATGAGAAATGTTGGATTAGCATCAACCTTAAAAAGCTACCTTTCCCACAATACCAACGAAAGTTTAAAACTGGAAAATGCAGGTTGGTTTCCACATCGAAAAGAAGGTGATACAATTTTAGTTGATAATGATGGAAAATTCTCCGTATCCATACCACTAAAAATGCTTTTAGGATTTTTTGAGGATTACAGAAAAATTATTATGAATATGAAACAGGAATTAGTTCTTATTAGATCAACTGATGATTTAGATGGTGTTATCTTCAAAGAAGATAACAAAAGAGAAGAAAGTTCCTCACATTCTAGTTGATATGCCACAACAACTTGCTCTATCAAAAATATTAGAATCAAATAAAGATATATTGATAGGATTTAGGAGTTGGGAACTTGTTGAATATTCTTCTCTAACCGAAACAACCCGTCACACATGGCCCGTAAAAACAACTAGTAAACTAGAAGCTCCTCGTCATGTTGTGATTGGCTTTCAAGAAAACAGAAAAGGGAAAATTGCTAAAGATATGAGCAAATTTGACAATATTACCTTGTCAAATATTAGAGTATTTTTAAATTCTGAAAGATATCCTTATCACGATTTGTACTTACATTTCGAAGAAAACAAATTTTCTGCTTTATACGAAATGTTTGCCAACTTTAGACAGTCTTACTATGGTGTTCCAAATGAACCCATTTTTAATTCTGAACAATTCAAAAACATTAGTCCTATTACGCATATTGATTGCTCCCATCAAAAAGAAACAATTCAAACGGGATCCGTAGTAATGAGAAGTAAATTTGAGACACACAATGCAATTAAAAAAAGATACTTCTGCTTATTGTCTTATTTTACATGAAAAATTATTTAGCTACAACCCTCTTACTAAAATTGTGAAACAATTATAAACCTTATCCACACTCTTTCCATACTTCGATTTAATTTAAAGGCATTTTCAAAAGCTTTTAGTTTTAGTCATGACATCAAAACTACAACAAATTGAAAAATTTGTTTTTAAAATTAATCAACTGAAAGAAGAAATTGCAAATTATTCAAGTAAAAAAATTCTCATTAAAAAATTTGCTGCTTTGAAAATATGAGATTGGTTATGGATATTCAATGATTCAAGGATGAAAAAAATAAATTTATACCGAAAGAGCTCGCAGCTTTTGATGGTTATGAAATGACTCATTACATTTTTAAAAAACCTTTTCCAATGGAGTTTCTTTCACCTGATTGTCACAAGCAGGCGGTATGGCTAATGAAAAATCATCATTGTATACATTGGAATAATGGATTTACTCCATTACATCATTTCCCAAAAATAATTGAAACACTTACGAAGAAAGCAGATTTTGTTTTTGTATAAGGAACCGAAAAAAAGGATTTTATAGAGAAATATTCTAAAAAGCCTGTGATTGAAATAGATGAACAACCAGCGCTAAAGCTAATGGAACCAAAATGCTTCTCTCATTCAAAATCACCTTGCATGTGTGCTTTGACAAATGTGTTATTTTTATATGACAATTGTTTTATGAATGAATAAAAATATAAAAAAACTTAATTACATTTTTATTTTGCATTAACTAACCATGATTGAATACAATTAATATGATACCTTAAATCTAATTTTCTAAATTCATTTAAAAGTTCATACTCATTTTTATATTTTAAATAATCATTACAAAATTTAGCGGCTAATTTACATTGTTCCATTCGATCTATATTCTTAACGTATGCTGACAAATCTTGTGCCTCTGCGTCTTCTTCGCCTACAATTGATAAATATTGGAAGTATGCAGCAGATATAATAAACTCTTCATACATTTCAATAACCACTTGCTCCATTGTGAATATTATTAAATTTATTCTTCCTTCTCAATTTCTTGAAGAATAGTATCCTCGTCAATAAATTGCTTCAAGTCTTTTAAATAGTAACCAAAGCCAATATCTTTTAGATCTCGAATAAGTTGAAAAACATTTAATGTTTCAAAGTATTTGTTGCAATAGAGAGCAGCCTTTACGAATTCCGCAGATTGATTATAATAAATGTCTATCCACTCCGGACCACTTGCCATAGAATATGAGAAATAGGTTTTTGAAAGATTACTAAATTTGTCCTCTAATAATTTAACTGCAATCAGCAACTCAGCCATTTAATTTATTTAACATAATATCTTAAATATGTGGGAGGACGTCTCTTGCAAATAGGATTAACTTTTCTTGATGATACCTGTTTTTTATCTTCGTATAATTGAAACCTCTTTTGGGTTGCAATAATAGCAGGTATAACTTGGCAATCTTCTCCTATAAATTCTAATAGGTGGCTTAATTCTCCTACAAAGTATGATTTCCCAAATGTATTGAAAAACGTAGTAAGGCTTATAATTCCTTCTAAATAATCATCACAAGAGTCAATTGCTTCCAAATAATCTCGTTTCAGTGGATAAAACAGCTTGGTGTATTTCGAAATCATTTCAAAGAAATTGAGATATTTAACTTTTAACTGTCTGATAGATGTAGCTAATTTTTCGATTACACATAATTCACTTATTACTTAACACATTTTTTCTTTTTGTTTTATACACAATTGGTGGAAAAATTCAAAAATAACTTTTTACGCAACTCGAGCACAGCTTAGTAAATGTGCCTCAGCATACTAAAATGATCTTGATGCACCTATTTATAAGACTTAAGAATGCAAAAACAAATGTGGGAGGACAAAGAAAAAAAATTAAAAATATGATGCGATTGAGAATAAAAGGGGAGGAAGATAAGAATGAGGAACATGAGAGAGAGGAAGAGGAGGAGGAGGAGGCGCTCCCCTATTTTAACTACTGACTACTTTTTATGTAAATTTTCTGCCAAAGTTTTAATTGTACCTTGTATATTTTATTTATCCCTTTAATTTCACGTTAAATTACGTTTCCGAGAATGTACTACAAGTTATCCGTTTTTCGTTAAATTACAACAATATTTCGAAAATTTTTTATCGGGAAACTACTACATCAAAATTTACCGTTTTTGTTAGTTAAACTATGTTAGATTTGTTTACCCATCGTTTTTAGTAGACAATAACTAAGTATTCGATTTATTCTGAAATGTGTCAGATGTTTTTATAACATTTAAATTTAAAGGACCAGGCCTAGGTTGTCCATTTTATACCCATACCTGTATAAGCAGTGTTAGCGATTCTAATACTCTAATGCAGTCTTCCGGTTCGTCTCGTCGAATGCAGACCTCTGTGTTATTAACATAAGTGGATCCACGTGTTCGGTTTTGCTGCTTTATTTCGGGGGGAAACGGGAGACTCAACCGTTCAGTGTGGAAACTAACGACCCCGCTAGAAAGAGAGCAGACGCTGTGAACGTGTGAGGCCTAGTTGTCCTGCATTCTATCCCGTTCGTCTGCCGCAGTTCTACAAAGAATATTAGCGTAATGGCCGCTACGTGGCGGGAGTGGGAGGGGTAAGGGGATAGCCTGAAAGAAAGGGTCATCTCGTGATATCAGTAGTACTCTCAAGGGGCGCCTAGTGGAAGCCAAGATGCATTTCAGAAATTAAGAGAGGAAAAATCAAGAAGTATTTTAAAGATTCAGGGCATCCGGGAGTTTAGAGCTCGCCATCCGGATATCCTACCGATAACGTCTCCAAACTGGAATAAGGTGCAGGGTCGACTTCGAGGGTCGCCGATTTAACGACTCTGAGCCCCGGACGGAGAGCAATCTGGCGACTGCCTTGTAGCAAAGCCAATAAGTCCTGTTACGTAGCAGGATAAACAGGAAAGTCAAAGTCAATACTCTAATGTCTATATTCCAGTTTATAGAAATTGGTAAACTGACCGTTTTATTTTTATAAAAACGTGACACTTGATTAATATAAGCATTTTAAAATAATTTTCGCTTATATTAATTTTAAGTTTAATCGTGTCTATGATCGTTCAACGTAAATGCCGCCTAAATCTCGTACGTTTAGAAAAAATAGTAGGCTATGAAAAACAAAATAGCATAAAACGGCCATCATTATCTGGTTATTGGCAATTGTAGTATGCGATTTGAGGTGCATTTACGTTGAACGATCGTAAGCAACCAATTAGAATTTTTATAAACTGGAATATTGAGTTTAGAGTATTACAACCGCTAACACTGCTTATACAGGTATGGGTGTAAAATGGCCAACCTAGGCTTTTAAGTCATTTAAGTTTAAATGTTATAAACCAATCTAACACATGTTGAGAATAAATAGAATACTTAGTTATTGTCTACTAAAAATGATGGGTAAATAAATCTAACGTAGTTTAACAAATAAAAATGGTAAATTTTAATCTAGTAATATCTCCTATAAAAAAGTATGTAGCTCGGAGGAAAAATCGAAATATTGTTGTAATTTAACGACAAAAGGATGTGTGCACATTTGTGGCTCATTATTGGAAAAGTAATTTAACGTGAAATTAAACGGATAAATACAATATACAAGGTCCAATTTAAATTTTGGCAGAAAATTTACATTAAAATTAGTCATTTTTAATTTTTTTTTCGAAAAGGCGTAATATTTTCAAAAAACATAATAACATACTTTCATGCTTTTTCTAACCCAAGAAGTTTCATTTTAATTTGGTTACCTCAGAAGTTTGACACTGTCTTTTGTTTTATATGTTATATGGTGAATATAACGTTTTTCAGAAAACCGGCTTTATTGCCGCCATTTTGGAAGAAAAATATAACATGTGAAACATCATTGGAAAGGGAATTTTGCACCGAATACGACTATGAAAAAATATACAGGGTACCCTTTAATATATTGAAGTTTAGGTCACTTCCGGGAGTGATGTATAATCCAATTATCTGTCAAAATATGAATTTTAATAAGTTTCAAAGTGATGTCTATCAATGTAAAAAAATTAGAGCATGTACGCTATGTCCTGTGTCACCCGGTATATATTCAATACATGTATTTTTCTTTTTGGTTTACATTCACAGATATATTTCTTATGCATTACCATTGCTTTTATAGGGATAAAACTGGCAACATAGACTTCGTTTACGGAAGATCCATTGTGTTCCGAGCGTTACCGCGGGTTTTTTGTCTAGCTTACATATAACACGTACCTGCATTGTTGCCACTCCGTCTCGCCCGCGAATTCCAGAAGCCGCGGCAGGAGCATTATTTATTTTCATTGTAGACGATCGTTGCTACTGATTGTTCACGCCGCTTTTTTCCATTTTAAAATCAAGTAACTACTATTGCAATTACATCTAAAAAAAAATGTCACATCGGGGTTGCAAGTATTCTAGACGAAATACTAACAACGAATGAAGATTTTTTAAATTTCTAGTAAATCAAGAAACGCGATTGGCGTGGATTTATTAATAGTGGTAAGCAGCATCAATGGGTTGTCTTTTTACTAGCAAAGCGTTAGATAATAAAGCAAGGCAAAGTGTTTTTAGAATATAAACCTTTTTCTATTCGTCCAAGCAATGACTCTCTGTTACGAGTTTTTGTTATTTGTCTTAAAAGTTAAAAAAAACGGACAATTCGATTTTTATGTAGCTTTAATTTTTTATTGACATCATGATTTAAGTTATTAGCTTGATTTATTTTGTATGCTTATCAGTGGCGGCTTCTTAGCAGCGGGACCTCTTTATGATGTTAATTATTCATAGCTTTGGAGCGTTTTTTAATACTTAAGGGAAATAATACGAATTTATAAGATTTTAAATATATCTTTTTGATATTAAAAAATATTTATGCAAAACTGCTTCCGTCTCCGATGATTCGAACGCACTAACTTAATTAATTCTATAACAAGCGTCTGCAGCCTGCAGCAGCAGTTTTATTACCAAGAGAGCATCCGAAATGTCCGTTGGACTCGGTAAATAAAGTTTAAGTCCGGCGAAGATTTCGGATGTTCTCTCATGGTTATGGTTTATAAGGCTGAATTATCAACGGCAAACATTAGGGGGTGACAGTCGGAAAGTTCAGTGATAGGTCATTCACAAAAATCAAAAATAATATCGGTCCCAAGTAGGAACCTTGTCAGATATTCCATAAGACTTCAGTTTGGATATAAGCACCGTGCTCAACCCTATCAAAGGCTTTTCTAAAATCCAAATAAATAGCATCTACTTGACAACCCTGGTCAATGGCGGAGCTGATAAAGTCAGAATAGACCATCAAGTTTGGTTGGCAAGAGCAACTAGTAAGAAAACCGTGTTGTTGAGATGATGTAGGTCCACGAAACGCTGAAATAAAGTTATCGGTTACAATTGACTCAAGCACTTTACCCATGTAGGTCAAACCTGAGATTGGCCTATAGTTTGTTATGTCGGATCGGTTGTCAGATTTGAAAAGAGGAATAACAATGGCTTGTTTTTAGAGTTCTGGAAATGTGAATCCCGTTGAAGTGAGTGGTGAACGAACGACTCCTTTTGTTTTTGTCGGAGTTATTGCGCTTTTCCGTTGCAATCGAATGGCTCAATTCGATTTTTATGTAGCTCTAATTTTTTATTGACATCATGATTTAAGTTATTAGCTTGATTTATTTTGTATGCTTATCAGTGGCGGCTTCTTAGCAGCGGGACCTCTTTATGATGTTAATTATTCATAGCTTTGGAGCGTTTTTTAATACTTAAGGGAAATAATACGAATTTATAAGATTTTAAATATATCTTTTTGATATTAAAAAACATTTATGCAAAACTGCTTCCGTCTCCGATGATCCGAACGCACTAACTTAATTAATTCTATAACAAGCGTCTGCAGCCTGCAGCAGCAGTTTTATTACCAAGAGAGCATCCGAAATGTTCGTTGGACTCGGTAAATAAAGTATCAAGTCCGGCGAAGATTTCGGATGTTCTCTCATGGTTATGGTTTATAAGGCTGAATTATCAACGGCAAACATTAGGGGGTGACAGTCGGAAAGTTCAGTGATAGGTCATTTACAAAAATCAAAAATAATATCGGTCCCAAGTAGGAACCTTGTCAGATATTCCATAAGACTTCAGTTTGGATATAAGCACCGTGCTCAACCCTATCAAAGGCTTTTCTAAAATCCAAATAAATAGCATCTCCTTGACAACCCTGGTCAATGGCGGAGCTGATAAAGTCAGAATAGACCATCAAGTTTGGTTGGCAAGAGCAACTAGTAAGAAAACCGTGTTGTTGAGATGATGTAGGTCCACAAAACGCTGAAATAAAGTTATCGGTTACAATTGACTCAAGCACTTTACCCATGTAGGTCAAACCTGAGATTGGCCTATAGTTTGTTATGTCGGATCGGTTGTCAGATTTGAAAAGAGGAATAACAATGGCTTGTTTTTAGAGTTCTGGAAATGTGAATCCCGTTGAAGTGAGTGGTGAACGAACGACTCCTTTTGTTTTTGTCGGAGTTATTGCGCTTTTCCGTTGCAATCGAATGGCTCGCAAACGAACGTAATAGAATTGCGGACATGCCTGTTGTGTTACCTACCTGTATTTTGAATTTCCAATAAAGATGATTTTTGCATACTTATTAATTTAAAACTTGGAATTTTAATGAACTATATTTTATATAAAATAGCATATGTATTTCAGATTGTTTATTTGAGGATGATATATTATAATATCGTTTAAAAATTTAGCAGGTGCACCATAGTCGTGGTATCTAAAATTTAGAAAAATTTGATATTAAAAAAGGAATAAGATATATATATGTAAAATAAAATATACGAACTGTATTTTGAAAAACATAACACTGGATTTTTGAACAGTCTGGAGCTATTTAAATATCAGTTTAATATGAAATATAAGAAAAATATATTTCTTTTAAAACAATAAAATATGAAACAATAAAAACAGCAAATTTAAATAACTATAATATTGCATTTAAGAGAAGAAGCATTGTCACTTTTTCGCCCTTAAATATGTTTTTTTTCTCAGTTATTGTTTGCCCCGCTCCTTAAAGAACAAAAATTGCATTTTTCTTTTGATTTGCACAAAAAAAGTCTTCTTTCTTTTGTTTCCATGTCAGCGGCCAAGCCGGTCATCCAAATTGTTTAAACGTGTATGACGAGAGAAAAGATCGTACGATAATTCATACCACCACAATCAACTTCGACAATGAGAGTGAACTGAACTCGACTATCGATGCTGCGAAATGTAAGGAACAAAGAGGGGGAGCGACAGCTTAGCTAGGCCGAAAAACAGGAGCATTCGATTGCGATTTCACTGTAATTGTATCGTTCAATAGAACGACTCCGTGCGAACGGTTCACATGGGTGAGCTGAACGAAATGAGCGCGCTCTTAAAAAAGAGTCGTATATATATATATATATATATATATATATATATATATATATATATATATATATATATATATATATATATATATATATATATATATATATATATATATATATATATATATATATATATATATATATATATATATATATATATATATATATATAAAAATAAAGGTAGAGGTGGGCCAAACTGGGATTTTATTGGAACAGTGACAAGATGTGATTGCTCCTGTTGTCACTATGACAAGTAGCAGTGACTTTTTGGAGCAGTTTTGGTTGGCCGTGTTGCTATACATAAACTCTCAGGGTAAATCACAGTCGCGATCGCCACAGAGAGAATTTTCACTGCATCTCAGCTTGCTTAATAACCTAAAAACCATTAACCAAACAAGCATAAAATTCCAGAAATGTTCATCAAAATGCGTCATCTGCTAGTTAAGATGAAAAATAACTTATTATAAATCTGTAAATGCGAGTGATTCACTGATCATCCAGCGAATCGTCAACAGTACGCCGTCGCTCGCGGCAAGAAAGAAATCACAGGTATGCTCTGAACTCCGCTCCGATAAATGACTCGATGACTGTCAGTGACACGATTCATTTAATGCTGATGACTCGACTGACTTGACTCAATACAAAGACTCGCTTTTGCCATCTCTACTAGAAATAGTACAAATGTACTAAAACGACAACACTGATGTGACACAATCAGCGTTGCCAGGCCCATGAATTTATTTTCCCTAGATCATGTCTTACAAGTTGCCAGATTTTAAGTAGAATTCCCCAGATTTCGATTTTTGTAAAAAAACATGACATGAATAGATATAGTATATTTTCCAGATTTTTTTTTATAAAATTAAAAATACCTACATTAAAATAAGACCTACATAAAATATACATACATTTTTTGTTACGTATATGTTAAATATTAAATTCATATAAAAAATATGCCCTCACTTATACATACTATTATTATGTTTTATTTTGAATTTTCAAAATATTTTTTGAATGCAGAATGCCTTCGGGAGTGTTATTTGGTCGGTTTCGGATTTTTGTTTTATTTAAATTTAAGGAACTAAATGTACGTTCAACCGCTGCACTACTATGAGGGAGGCATAGAATGTATTTAACAAAATGTGATGGGGCAGGAAAATATTCAGTGTCATCATTATTTTTCAAAGAAAAAATATTAGTCCAAAATACTACAAAATCATCTTCAAAATTTAGACTTTCCATATTTCTTAATGTTCTATATTCTCTATCTAAATCATTAATATTAACAGTTTTTGTTAGTAGTGGGAATTTTGAAGCCGTTACAGCAATGCTTTCAAACTTTGCAATATTTTTTGGGTCTAAAAACGATAATAGTTTCAAGCTTTTCATTTGCTCTTTATTAAAAGGAAATCTTTTATGTATTTGGTGGCAACACTCTATATAAAAATCTAAGCGTTTTAACTTAAAATTTTCAATATCTGGTTTACTTAACAAATTATTGCAATTATTAGATAAAACAACCATGACTTCTGCCCCAAGGTACACATTATCAAGATTTCTAAAATTTTGTGGATTTCTATATTGTATATTTTCCAGTGGTGTATTTTTGACGTATTCGGGCTTTAAATAAAACTCCAAAAATGTCTTATAAACTGTTGCCATTTTTTCGTATAAGGTATGTATTTTTGGTTGTTCACTTTGAAGTTCTTGATTGAAGTTTACGACCAAAGGTAAAACATATCGTAAAAATTGTAAATATAATTTGGTAAGAGGATTATTTAACACTCCAAAAATGTCTTCGGCCTTTTTGGCACGTTCTTGCAAATTTTAAAGCATTAAATTGCTCAACAACCCGATTGACTACACTGTTTAGTGATAACCAACGAGTCTGACTTAATTGTAAAATTTTGTGTGGCTTAATCATTAAAAATTGTTGAAATTCCTCATACTGTTTTAATCTTTTTGAACTTTGTAGATATGAATACATATCTCTTAATAAATATTCGATGCTGTCAGGCAGTTTTTTGCATGCGTATGATGCTACTAGAGCAAGCGAATGACAGATGCATTTCGTGGCGAATAAGACAGGAATATCGTCTTTAAGAAATTTTTGTAGAGAATTATGCTCCTCCATAGTATTGCAACCATCAGCTGCGAAACCTATTAAATTTTGTTTATATGGTATATTATTTTTCTTAAAAAAAGTCTACAAGTGTAATATATAGTCCATGAGCAGTACCATCTTTCACTTCTAACAATTTTAAAAACTAATCGAAAACTTTATTATTCAAAACATATCTGACAACAAGGGCTAAGCTTTTTTGACATGCAATGTCGGTGGACTCATCAACCAAAATTGAAAATGGCATATTTCTAATGTTATTTAACACACTTTCTATATTGTGTGTTCAATAACGTTCATTACAAGTTAAGTACATTTTGTACGATTGCATGTTATGTTTTTCATTTCGTTTTTATCTAAATTTAAAGATAGATTTTTTAAAAGGTCTGCTAAACTGAATGCTAAATTATGTTCTGCAATAAAAATACCAATCTGAATTTCTGCTTTTTTAATTTTGCTTGAAGAAGCAATATTCACTATAGATGCCATTCAGCTTCGATTGATTTTGAAGACCTTTACAAGTTTTTAAAGGTTTTTGCGACATAGCATGCTTTTTAACCGCCGATATTCCCCCACTGTAATCTTCCTTACAACTTTTACGATAAAAAAAAAATTATTCCCTTATTACTTGGGCTTATCCAATTTTTAAAAACATCCATTTTCTCCCATTCGGGCCTGTACTTATGTTGATATGATTTTTTTTGTTTTGTCTCCTTTTTTTGGTGTATTTTCATTATCAGTCTCATATTCATCAGAAGACGACATAATAAACAATTCGTTATGTGCACATATGCACCCTAAAAGTTATCATTAGATATTAAATAGGCAATTAAATGATTAGCAAGAAAACTGTACCTGCCCGCTGTCTGTGCCGCTGTGTAGCTGCAGAAGTTATTTCCTGTCTAAACTATTCAATTTTCAGACAACAAACTGCCAATCACAGAAACTGTACGTATTTAATTAATATATATTTAATTTTAAGTTTAATTTCAAAATTGTGTATTACTATTACTCTCTCAACTCTGACGGATTGGAATTCGAATGATTAACAGCAGGAACGCGGCAGTCTCAAAGAACATAACCAAGTCAGGTATTCCCCGAAATCCCAAGCAGGGGATTCCCCTTATTCTATTCAGTAGAGGGGATTGGGGGGTTAGTCTCGCCCCCCACCACTTTTTTCATTGGTCTCCCACTTCCCGCGCCTGTCCCTGCCACGCCTACTTGACTCTGCTTGATTCTGATTGGTCTTCCCCACTCTTACTTGTGCATCCGGAGGTAGATGTTTTATTTAAGTGCTAGCAGCCAACCCAACAGATCAATTCATTTTCATCTCTTAAATTTAGTCAAATGGGTTCGTTGAATATAGTACCTACCGAAGATATTATTGAACGTGTTGGTGAAGTTATTTGTTTAGCGCTAACGGCGCCATTAAGGGACATTCCGGTGGGTGACCTAAAATATATTCCTCTTAATTATTTATAAAGATTTGTAGAGTCAGTGGAGTTGTTACAAATTTGGGAAAAGCTACCAGAACGCTATAGACGTGACAAGAAATTACAGTTAAACTTACCGTGTTATACTCATCATAACCAAGAGGATGACTGTATAGATGGACCACCGCGATCTATAAAAAGGTGTTGTGCAAGTTAGTGAAAGCTGTTAAAAAGTTAAGTAAAGAAAAATTGTTATCATTTTCTTATTGTCAGGATTCTATGCAAAGCAGACCACAATGGTGTAATTATTACGAGAAACTATTGAATGAATATGCGAGTGCTGCATCTGCATGTGACAAATATTGTGAAACATTAGATTTATTACAACTTATTCATGACATAAGAGGATTGGGATTTGGTTATCATCTTCTTAAATTGAAAAAATATATTGAAGATCCCGTTCTAGTGAAAGACTTTTTAAAAGAGGAAGAACTTTTAGTGTAATTATGGAGGAAGTTGTTAGAGAAATGTATGAAGAATTCATAATGTCTAAAGCTTGCTCTGAGTTTTATGCGTTTGACGGACAAAGCAGTGAAGCTCAAAACATTACTGTTTATTTGCACTATATGGAACATGCAGAATTATGTGAACTAGCTGCTAGGGCATGTATAGATTTTCTTAAAAGTAAAAATGAAAGAAAATTTATACATGATTTAAAACAATTAGAGTTAAGCGAACATATATTATGTATAAGGAAATATTTAACCAATAAAACAAATATATTTTAAAACTAATCGTTTTATTTCATAAAAAAATAGTTATACAAATGAAAAACATTTGCTAATGCACAAAAACATGGATTTTTCTGATGATAAAAGCAGCATGGTTCCAATTTCTGTAAAGCTGGCTGTTCATCAAATTCAATAACTGGTTTTTGAGAATATTTTCTGACAAACTCCGCCTTTTCTTCACCCTTAACATAGATAAAGTCGACTTTTTCGGTTAAATTTCTGATAACATCTCGACATCTATGATAAGGAGTAAATCCTTCATCCCAATCGATACAATGATGATTGTTCATTAGCCAAATAGCGTTGCTGTATAGTTTTGATGGTAAATGATTCATAGGAAAGGGCGCTTTAAATATGTGGTGGCTGATTTTAAATCCATCGTATGCTGCCAATTCTTTAACAATTAACTTATTGTTCTCCACTTTAAATCCTTGTATATCTACAATTACTTTCATATCTTTAAATATTGAAATTTTTTTACCATTTCAAATTTTAATTGGTATTCTTCTATCTGTTTCTTTAACTCTTGTAATTTGTGTTGAAAAATGATTAACCGATGCATATAATCCATAATGAAAGAAATTTCTTTGTGTCATGCTATAAATATTAAAACTGACGCATGCGTATTAAAGTTGTTTAACTATTTTTGTTAGAGGATTATAGCTAAATATTTTATCGTGGAGGATGAGACAATAAACAGAGGTATTTTTTTGAATATTTTCATTTGTTTCAAATTCAACTCTTATAACTACAGAACCACTTTGAAGCGATTCCTTCTGATGAGAGCAATCAATGTGTGAAATAGGGGAAGTTGTCTTAAATTTTTCAGGCGCAAAAATTGGTTCACTTGTCAATCCATAGTAAGAATTTCTAAAATTGGCAAACATTTCATATAGAGCAGAAAATTTGTTGTCTTTAAAATTTAAATATAAATCGTGATATGGATATCTCTCAGAATTTAAAAAAATTCTTATGTTTGTTAGGTCAACGTTATCAAATTGACTCATGTCCTTTTTTAATTTTCCTTTTCGATCTACTTGGAAGGCAATAACAGCATGACGGGGCGTCTCCAGTTTACTAGTTGTTTTTACCGGCCATGTATGACGCGTTGCTTCAGGTAATTCGGAATATTCAACACATTCCCAGCTTCGAAATCCTAACAATATTTCCTTGTTTGTTTCTAATATTTTCGTTAAGGCAAGTTGTTGAGGAATATCTACCTCGATATGTGGCACTTTCCAATACAATTTTTCAATCGTGACTTTTGGAGTAGGAAATTCTAATGTTTTGGGTTCCGTGTCATCTATAAAGAGCACAGCATCTAAATCATTACTTGCTCTGATGAGTACTAATTCTTGCTTCATATTTAAAATAATTTTTTTATAATCCTCGAAGAATCCAAGTAGCATCTTTAGGGGTATCGATACATTAAATTTACCTTTATCATCTACCAAAATTCTGTCTGCTTCATTTCTGTTGGGAAACCACCCAGCATTGTGAAGCTTTACGCTTTCATTGTTATTGAAAGATAAATATCCTTTGAGTGTTGATGTTAAACCAACATTTCTTACAGAGTCTACAGTTACTCCATTTAATTCATAACGTATTTCCCGAAACAAAAACGCAATACCATTGTTGACAAATCTTAATTTTTTTGTATATTTTCCTTCTTGATTAGCGAGATTTCCTTCTATATATAGAATACTTTCTGAAGGTAATGTGTATGTGTCTAATTCTTGGATTGGAATACGTATTTCATCATTATAATCAAATTTTGAAGAAATGAATGGTTGATAGGTATGTAATTCGGAGCCAATTACAGAGTTGTCAACATATAGACTTTCATTAACGTTTAAAATATCCATTATTTAAAACTTTAAAACCCAACGATTTCAGAAACTGATGGTTTTTTGTTGTTAACCGTTTGATGTTTTTGGAACTACTAACTTTGTGGTTAGGTTTTTCTTTTTTATAAGATTTACTTACGGTAATAGGTTGAAATTTAGATACAAATGGTCTATTATATCTAATAACCATTGTTGTTAGTTTTTAAATGTAATCTTACGGTAATGGTTTCGTTTCTGAAATTTATAAGGTGACCGTCTTGATCAATTATTTTTACAGTAATGTTGTTGATTGTTTGAACGCTAATTGGAAAGTATAATATAGGTAATGGTGATTCCACTATTTTATACCCTGGTGGTACCGTTGGAAAAAATTGGTGAATTATGTGAACTGGTTTGCCATTGTTAAATGAACCTACACAAATGTTACAATCAATACAAATAGCATTAACCTTGGAAATATTTACAACATTGTCAGATTCACTCCATTCATGAGGCTTAATTTTCCGTTTATTAAAACCTAAAAGGTTTCCTATTGAATCATCTTTTGTGAAATCAATTTCTTTACTGCATTTAATACTGCATTTTAGGGTATTGAGATTTGTCGTTAATCTAAACGAAGAGGGTTCTATAATAAAAATTTCATGCAGTTTGTTATTTATCAATGTACTTAAGTCTTTTATGTCATAAGTTCCATCCGGAATAACAATCACTTTACCATCTACGTAAATTTTATTGTTTCCATCCTCTATATTAGGGATACTCATAAATGACTCAAAATCAGCTAAACCTAATAAATATTGCTTTTCGTCATCCAAATAGATGGGAGGATTAAAATCAGATGATAAAATAGAAGAATTCCCTGTAAGCGTAAATGTTGTAGACATTCTGTTAATTTTTAAGAAATGCCGTAATAATTTATTTCATGTGCTTATATAGAAAACTAAGAGCTAGCTGTCCACAATTATAGTTATTAAATTTTTGTTTGACCTCATAGGTGTAATATATATTTACACCCTTACTTGTATTAAAATATTGGATCAACTCAAGAGGTGGTTTGAGATTACCATAACTATCAAAATACACGACATCTTTTTTTTTGCTTTTATGTAAGCTACCCAATGAGAACCATCATTTTTTTCACTGTCCAAATTAACAATACCAGTTTCTTTTTGTCTAATTTTTCGCGGGAGATTATCACGCATAAAAACACCTCTAAAGTTAGGTATCTCTAAAATGTTTGCATATTTCATTATATCAATGTTGGTTAAAGCTCTTTGCGGAAAATTTATTTGAGCTTTTTTTTTAATGTTTTTTTTACAGAGCCCCCTTTATAGGGCTTAATGAACAATCCTTTTCCTTTTCTATATGGCTTTACAAATAGACCTTTTCCGGCTGCAACGTTTTCCATAGCTTTGTTATGACGTTGAGTTTCTTCAAGCAATTGTCTTGATGCTTTTACATCATTAACAGCTTTAGCAATTCCGGCTGCACCACCTCCCAATGCACCGAGGGCACCCAAAATTGGAAGCAAAAGAGGTAAAAATCCACCAATTTTTTTTGGAGTTTTTATAACGCGTTTTTTTATCCTGAGTTTTCGTTTGGATGTCTTAACACCCATACCAAACTTTTTTTTTCCTTTCATAATACCTGTAACCATCAAAGCTGCAGTTTTTTCACCCAGCGATGAATCCTTAGCCTTTACTCTTTGCCAAGCCTTATCTGCTAGAATCTTATCTGCTTCGTGTCTGTTTGATAAATCGTTAGATTGCGAGTACGCTATGTCATGATCTTTACAAGCATCGTCTAAAGGATTTATGCCACTATCCCCCCTACTTAATCTTTTTTCCAACTTTGTTCCCGGACCGCAATAGTTATAACCAGGAATGTGTAGTTCAACAGGTAGACTATTAATAAGTTTATTTACTAAACCCGTACCTTTCTTCTTGCTCTTCTTATTGGATGTAATCGAGTAAGGGTTGTGTATGATCATTTTATAGTTTTTGTAAACTGAGTCGATAGAGCTGCTCGTCTTCTATAAATAGTAAAACGGGCAGCAAATTCACTTGGCTGTTTTTTTTTATAAATACATATTATTTAGAATGTTATGTCAGTTATTGTTGACGATGTGGATTGAAAAGCAAGCTTTTTCTTTACCTATTAAAAACCATGATGAAAAAATCTTAAACAAACCATTTAGAAAACATGGTGATCTCTTTGGTGGAGAATCAAAGAGATGTCTTGTTGTAGGAGCATCAGGGGTTGGCAAAACGAACTCCATTCTCACATTACTTGAACATCCAAACGGAATAAGATTCGAAAATATTTATTTATACTCAAAATCGTTACATCAACCCAAGTATGAGTATTTAAGAAATTTGCTAAAACCTATTAAAGAAATTGGTTATTTTGAATATGACAATGATGAAAATATTATATCCCCTCACGATATTAAACCAAATTCAGTTATTATATTTGATGACATTCCATGTCAGAATCAAACTGTTATAAGGGACTATTTTACATTTGGGAGACATAAAAATACGGATTGCTTTTTCATTTTTCAAGGTTATTCATCAATTCTCAAGAGGCTTATACGTGAAAATGCAAATCTCTTAATTTTATTTAAACAGGACCTAACTAGTTTAAAACACATATATAATGACCATTGCATGATGGATATGACATTTGAGAAATTTAAAGCTCTCTGTGAACACTGTTGGAAAGAAGACTACGGTTTCGTTGTAATCGATAAGGACTGTCCCTTAAATTCTGGCAGATATAGAAGCAGGTTCGATTCATTCATACACTTATAAACATGGATAAACGACTAGCAAGAGAGTTAGTTAAATCAAGAAGAGCAGTAAAACAAAAATATCAAGCATTAAAGTCAGAAGCCTCAACGACTCAAAGCCAATTAGAAAAAACATATCAACCGATAACACAACCACTACAGCAATTAATTTCAAATATTGCAAAAACGGAACCAACTGACATAAAAGAAGAACCTCATACTTTTAAGGAATTTTATAGTACTTCTACTCCAACAAGGACAGCTAAGAGAAAAACCGGGAAAACTCCCGTTTTACCCACTGAGTTACCATCATTTTTTGATAGGAGTATTGCATCGACTAGTAATTTCCCTACCATTCAAGAAACAAGCACAGTAGCTGAAACTACACCCCCATCGGGTGATAGTACTGTAGAGAATTTAAATATCTCTGATATTTTAGAGCAAACTAGACAAACAATTCAACAATACGTTGACACTCCGGGATATAAAGATTGGTTGGAAGATTTTGATGAATTGCCAAGAAAATATATCGATGAAGGAGTTAGGGATACAAGACATATATTTGATCACAATTATGGTATTGTTCATGATTTGGAAACAAACAAATTTCTTTTAGGGACAACAATGAAACCAGTTGAAATTATTAATAAAAATATAAAAGTTGAGGGTGTAACCTACAAAGGCACTCCAGGTTTATATGAACTACTTTTTAAAAAAGAACCTATTGGTTACAAGAAAGAAGACTTAGATCAGTATATGGACATTCTATCAAGAACTAATGCATATCGCAGAAATCACGACCGTAATGAGCAAGTTCAAGGTAACGGTTCAGTCAAATATGTAACTATTATAGGACCGTACTTACAAACCAAAGGGGTAACGAAAACAAAAAATATTAAAACACCTGCAAAAAATCTCATAGAAGCATTTAGTAGACCTAAGGCTCCATATAGGCAAACAAGGCAGAAACTGGGAATGGGGATATTGAAACTTAACAAAACAGATACGGACTATGTATATTGGGACAACATCAACGAACTTGTTGATAGACTTAGACTTTTAATGGCTTCTCGGGTTGCCGGGCATACTGGACATAATAATGAAATAATCTCAATTATTGAAGAACTACGAGAAGCCAAAGTAATTCTATAAATAAAAGTTTTTGAAGTAAAAAGCAACAGTTGCATATTATATATTGAGTATGTCGGTAAATAAATTTGGAACTCATATCCTAAATGCCAATGAAGACTTATATTACTTTTGCATCCTTCCCATGGTTCTTGGACATTCGACAAAATCAATTAATCTACCGAATGGTGAAACAAGACGTTGTTTTACTATTAGCGGCGATGAAACTACTTTAGCGTTTCCATTTCCAGAAGCAGAAGTAATAAAAGTTCACTGTAGTAAATACATAGATTTTATCATAAATAACAATATATTTAGTTCGGTTGAACTATTAGGTCATAAACTCGGTAATGGTGATAATATTTCTGTTGTAAGATCTCTTAAATATTCTGCATCACCTGGAGTGTTATACGCAGGATTGGTTTTAAAGTGTAAGACTGAAAATGAATAAAATTAAGGAGGATGTCGTTAATGAATTACATAGACCCGCTAGAAGAAATTTTAAAAGAAGACGAGTAATCGTAAAAGGGCTTAATGATTTGTTTCAAGCAGATTTAGTTGAAATGCAACCTTACTCAAAATTTAATAGAGGATATAGATATATATTAGTGGTAATCAATACTTTTTCTAAATTCGTTTGGGCACTACCTATTAAAACAAAAACTGGTAAAGAGGTGACTGCAGCAATGAAAAAAATTCTCAAAGACTTAAAAGAAGCCCCTAAACACCTGCAAGGCGTTCCAAAAAATATACAAACAGATAAAGGAAAAGAATTTTATTCCAAAGATTTTCAGAAGCTAATGGAACAGTTTAAAATCAATCACTATAGTACTTTTTCTAATTTGAAAGCAAGTATCGTTGAGCGAGTGAACCGAACATTAAAGAATAAAATGTGGAAAAAGTTTAGTCTTCAAGGAAATTATAAATGGTTAGATATATTGCCTGATATTGTTAGTGTGTACAATAATACAGTACACTCTACAATTGGTAAAAAACCTAATGCTGTTAATAAGGGAAATGAAAAAAATATATTGAAATCATCATTTACTCATATGAAAACAGTTGATCCTGATTTAAAAAAATTTAAAGTTGGTGACTTTGTTCGTATAAGCAAACACAGAGAATTTTTTTCTAAAGGGTACACACCCAACTGGTCAAATGAAATTTTTAGAATAAAAAAGTTACAACTTACAAATCCTGCAACCTATTTACTTGAAGATGAAAACAAATCAGAAATTCAAGGAGGCTTTTACGGAAAAGAATTACAAAAAGTCAGACATTCAGACATATACTTAATGGAAAAAGTAATAAGAAGAAAAGGAAATAAGGTGTTAGTTAAATGGTTGGGATTAGACAAAACACATAACTCATGGATATTAAAAAAGGATATTTTGTAAAATATTCATCAATAAAACACATTTTTTTATATTAATATTGTTTTATTTTATAATCCTATTTAACATATTATTTAAAACAGGTTTTAAAATAATTTCACATAATTCAATTCGTCTTTTAAAATGTTGTTGGTCTACAAACTCTTGAGGCGACATACGGGATTTTCTATATGCAAACGTCCATGCATGCATCGTATGAAGTTGATTTTTAGTTTCATCAAAACTTACTGATTTCTTCATAATATTTTCTTTCTCTTAATTTTTGTTCGAGCTGGATTGGATGCATTAGTAATAATTCCAGCATAGTACAAACATTCTCACTATTGGGGTTTTCACTCGGCGACAGAGTATCATATACTTTTTGAAGACAATTGGTTTCGGAAAACAGACTGTTCTTAAAAATGTCGAAGTAACTGTTAAATTGCTGTTTTTGTAAAATATTTAATCTGTATTCGATTAAAGGTATTTGTTCCCATAATCTGCACACAGTTTCATTTCCAAAACAGACGTAATCATCATGTTTTGTAATCCTCACTATTGGCATTTCACCAAATTTCTCAAAAAGAATGGACATATTTTTCAAAAATATAGTTTCTTGAAAGGCGTTTGATGAGAAAAAGTAATTTGTTATAACACCCTGATATTTTAGTAGGTCTTTCCAATCATCCTTACTTAGAACAATAGATTGGTTCTTGTTTCCACCAAATTCAACACATGGCGTAAAATCACTTTCTAAACACAAACCAATATTCACAAACTTTGATTTAGATTATTTAAAGGGTACTGTTTAGAATTTACTATGGTTTGTTTTTCGATAGAATGTATAGATGTTTTAAACACATTGGACGTTACTCTCTGAGGGCTGAACATTATGAGACCGTAGAATATAGAAACTAACTAAATAATGATTTGCGGCACATTTTTATAATCTACTGTCCCCTCCACTTAAATGGAGGAGGGAGATTACTTAACGTTGGAGGAGATAAAAATTAAACTACAAAAAATCAACTACTCAAACTTTTAATTCAGGTTTTCAAATACATTACAAAAGCAACGTAAGATGAAATAATTGATATTAAAGTCAGAAACAATAATATTATATAAAAATATACATAATTACAATTATGTTTTTTATGAACAAATTCTATCCATTCTGAATAAATGACAGGCTTTTTATCAAAGAAATATTTAATCTTCATATAATTATTAACACTTAAATCATTTTCTGAAATATTATAAGTAAACAAATGTGAGTTTCCATCTATGTAAATCATTCTCATTTGCTTATAACAATCAGTTTCATTTTTATTCTTATTGATGCACACGTCGGCTCTAATTGTGTTAGGAATATGATTAACATATAGTATTCTGCCAACAAGGGAGACTAACACGACTAATGAAGTAGCAGTCATTGTTCTAAAGCAACTAAATAATACTGTTTGTTACAACATTTTATATATTCACACAAATTAGTGACACAGATCATCAATGAAACAAATTTTATAAAACTTGACAACTTTAACTTCCTTTCCCAATTTCAAAACCGGAAAACAATTGTGTATCAAAACCACTTTTATTGCGAGTCTCTTCTAAACATCGTCTTTTAGATTTGGGTTCTTGTTCAGATTGTAAAATAGATAAATTTTTAATCATTGATTCTATATGGACAATATCTTTGTGACCCCATGCTAAAGTTTTTGTGGTATTTGAAAGACGATATCTTTTATCGTCATGACTTGTCAGATGTGACTTAAAAACATACATTGTGCACTATACTTTTTGACCTTTCTCCACAACATCTTTATAATCTGATAAGTTTAATTGTTTTTGTACGGCCGATTTACGAATACCTTTTGCCTTTTTATCTAAACTATCTTTGGTTTTTACACAGTATGCCTTAGCACCAGTACCAAAAAAACTTTCTAAAGGTACACCTTTATATTCATCCTTAAATTTACCAACCACTGATGTGGATATCGGCATATTATGAATATTTGGTTCAGGATAGTTAGAGGTGTCAAATTGATCCAGATTTTGCTTCATATCTTCATAAAAATTTTCCGTTTCAATTTCTAGTATTAAAGAATCAGTATCAGTGTACAATAAACTTACATTATCTCCATATTTTAATTTTAAATATCCGTAATAAAAATCATACATTACAGTTTTTGCAATATCCAATATACTCATTCCAACATAAATGGGCTTATTATATTCGATACATATCTTTTGAAGTTGAATAGCTACTAGATTTTCTGAAAAAAATTTTAAATCTTTAAATTGAGGTTTTGCAATTAATTTCTCAGCACTTAATTTGTTTCGCTCTCTCTCCCATTGAGTTACTAGCTTAATATCTACTCGGTTATCGACATTCTCCATAGTTTTACCAAAAATACTGTTATTTGCCAATTTGTACGAATTTTTTTCAAATTTGTTTTTTGAAGCATTTCGTAAATTAGTATTCAAATCAATATATTTAGCTAACCATGGCGATTGTGTAAATTTAATTCCCCTGTGTATTTTGAGAAGTTTAAGTCCAAATTTTAAGCTTTGCTTCAAAGCACGATAATGAAGAACATAATTGTACTTATTGTTTAAATTGGGAATTAGTTTAGAATACTTGGAAATTGGTGGCTTAAATTGTTCGGGACAGAGCGGAAAGTCGTTATGGCTTTCATGTAAATTCTGAGGATATTCTAAGTCAACTTCAAATACATAGCCCGTAGATGATGTATCTGAAATATTTAAAATATTAAGTTCATTAATTTCATCCTCAGATAGCCAAACAAAGTTTTTTTCTGGCAAATACTGTTTCATTGCAAAACCATACAAATTTGTTGCATCTAAATAGGCAATATATTTTGTTGGATACTTAGGATTGAAATTATCAAGAAAAGGATTATTTGCCTCCGATTTTCGAGCTGAACAAGTACTAACTCCCCCGCGAACCCCTTTTTTGAAGAAATGAAGCATATCTGGATCGGTCAATAATTCCAATTCTACATTTGTAAATTTCATGATAACATCCCAACACATTGATATTGAGTTATATAGTTTACAGGATCTAATTTATAAGTTTTATAACAAGTATTTCTATAATTTTCAAAAACACCGGCTAAAAGGAGAACGTCAGATTTCAAATATATATCTGAATATTCACCTATCGTGGAGCAATTGAATACATTCCATACCTCTTTAGCTCTAATGTAATCTTCATTACTAATATTTTCATCAATTAAGTCATTATAAAATTTATCAATAGCGGGCAAAGATTTATCATCCAACTTTTCGTAAGAGTCAATATATGAATAAGGAAAAACTCCTTTTTGTCTAACATATTTAAATTGCTCTGTGTCTGAAAAATGTTTCCTAATTTCAAGACATTGAGAATCATCTAAAATATTAGATAGTGATTCAAGAGATTCTGGTAAAAACTGAAATGAGTCTATAAATCGTAAATTCAAGTAAACTATCTTTTTATTTTTAGAGTCATACGTGTTTACCATAATTTTTTTACTAAAAGAAATATATTTTTCTTTGTTTTGAGCAATAACGCTAATTGATTCTTTATTGTTACATAATGACTTAATAAATAGATGAGAATCGTAATTCTTTAGATTATGAAAAATTATTGGAATGTAAGTTGGAGGTATGAAATGTAAATTACAAATAGAATGAGCCGCGCCCCTATAGTTACCGCTAAAATGACAATGGTCCTTACATTTTTTAAAATTTCCGTCTGAAAAAGGTTTTTTACTTATATAACACACAAGTGCATTTTCAAATTCTTTTTGTTGCAAACTAGTTAACTTATTCATAGGCTTTTGATTTCTAAAATAATAGTTATAAAGGTTTTTCACATCAAGTTCAATATATTCAATAAACTTTTCAGCACAATCAGTTCCACGATAAAGTTTTAAAGATGTGAGATTTTTATCAAATGATGATTTAATGTAATAAGCGAACGAATATGGAACATGTTCAGCAGTTTTAACTGTATAGGAAGTTGTAGGATCAAGCTTTTCGTTTTCAACGTTTTTTAAATAGCACTCGAAATCAGCATAAATTACAAAAGGTGCTTTATACTGCTTTTGAATATTTTGAAACTTTAATATGTTTTCTGGAATTTGATTTCCAAACTTATCTAAAATAAGTTCATCTGAAGGATATTCAATTCGAACAGATGTGCAATCATATTCTAAGTGTCTTTGTAATTTTGCATAGGTACCAAAATATTGTAAACATCCTTCACACAAATTTTTTCTACATTTCTTTTTTGACAGTTGTTTAAAAAGTAATTTAGATAAATCTTTTATCCAACAATAATGACTATTACCGTCATCAGAAGTATTTAAAAGTAGATTGATATGTAAATTCTTTTTATGTCTATTATAGTGTAATGGTCCTACAATCTCATTTACATATACTCCATTTCTAAAAAATTTCTCAACCCCATAGACATTTATGGATAAATTATTTTTGTTTTCAAAAGTACTTATCTGCTCTAATTTAACTGGAAAATTAATACCTGTAAAATCAAAGATAGTTCTGAAGTCCGGGTACGAGGAAGTTTTCCTAGGGTCACCTGAAGGTCTACATATTGCTGATACAACGGCATATGCAAAACAGAAATCATCTTCATTCAAAATGTTTACCAAACTACCTCGGAACTCTGGAATTGGAATATAAGAGTCGCCACATAAAGGATTGTACTTGTTGATGTTTACTTCTAAATGGAGAATTTGTTGTAAAATCCAACCTGCAATTTAAAGAAAAAATAATTAGTATTTATTAAGAGAGACTGTTGTAAATAAACATAAATTGAAGCAATAGCGTTTGAAATGTTAAAATGTTTGCAAGTAATTATTAACTTACCAGAATCTCGTTCAGGTAGTTCATCTGCCTTGGTTGTTAGAATTTTGAATAGTTCGTCATAGAGATTATTTAAATCAGTCGTCTCAGTCACGTTATGGAAGGCTGTGTTGAATGATTTAACGGATGTAGACTTCAAAACTGGCGAGTAGTAGATACCAAATAATTCTGCATTTATCTTAACGCATCTATATAATTGCTGTTGCTGGCGAATTAATGTTACGACTTTCTCGGAAATTTCTTGCTGAAACTTTTTAAGGTTGACATGCATTTTGGGTGAGTAAACCTTGTATGCAGCAATTCGAGACTTAAAAGCACTTCTAATAAGGTCTATTCCATTTCCATATTTAATAGTACTCTTGCTTTTGTGGACATTTGTTCTTAGATGAGAGTTCCAAGCATTAAAATTAATATCAGCTTTACAGTCTTCGCAATGGCGAGTTGCATTATTCCTGAAGAATTTTTCACCAACTGAAACAAAAAAATGAAGTTTTTTTAATTCACTATAATAATTTATATGCAATATAACATAATGAGCGGCGTAGCAAGGTGGGGGAGGGGACTGACCACCTGCCCTGCCCCTGGACGCTTACTGAGTCAAGCAAAAAAGATCATTGAAATAACACAAAACAAATTTTATTGTTTTTCTTATATTTTAATATATCCTAATTCTTAGTAAATAATGTAAATATACTTACTATCGATTAAATACTCATCCGGATTATGATTTGTGTCTCTTTTTAAACATGATTCTTTAATGTGTCTTATGGCATTTCGTCTCTGTGTAGATTCTTTTAGACAGAGTGTGCAAAGAAGGGTCATTTTGAACTGGATATTTATAGGTTTAGTTTCTCGTTAAATAAGGAATAGTGGATTTAAATTTAAAAGTTTGCGCTTGTATGCTTGCGTGTCTTGTATTTTTTTTTTAATTTTTAAAACATTTTTACATATATTTACCACTAAGATTTACCACCAAAGCAGGGATTTTTCATAAAAATATTACCTAAATTTAAAAGAAGCTCACCCTGTCTATGAATAATTTTTTTTTAACAGTTAAGCAAGTAAAATTACTCAAATTTTTACATTCATTCAAATTGAAATAGTTGTTTACCATTGATTTGAACGTCGCACAACCACGTCTTTGTTCTGATTTTGATACATTTTGCTTTGGTTTTGAATCTAAAAATTTGTTTAATTCACTTCTGTAGGGAGTTTTTAATGAATTGCTGGGTTGGGTTGTAACAACGACCACTGATTTTTCGATATCATCGGTTTTGATTTTTTTCATTACATTTGTTTCGTCGTCAGAAGATTAAGAAGCAGAACGTTTTCGTTTGTTCTGAACTTCTTTATATTCGACAATTTCACACGAATTGAGGCGAGGTTTCGGTGGACTATGGTTGCAATTTTGAACAACATTGTACACCTCAACATCACCTATAATTTCGTTACAGGTTTGGTCGAACACCGCTATTGATTTTTGGTTGAAATGTAATTTAGGAGCTGGTTGGTATTCCTCCCTGATTTTTTTAACCTCAATAATGGTCTCTGTTGAATCTTCTAACGACGAAACAGAAATTGGTGAGTAGACATTTTGCTCTACCTGAAATTCATTTTCACCCTCAACTCCCTGAAATTCATTTTCACCCGGTTTCCCCTCAACTCCCTGGCTCGAATAAACATCATTGACTAACATTTCAAACTTTTGATTTTCTAAATTAATTTCCTCCTCATCAACAGTGAAATATTTTGAAGAGGTCTCTCTAAGACTGTCTAATGATTCATTGACTGGATTAATATCTGAATTAAATTCCCCAAAGCTCGCTATTTCTTCAAAATGTATTGTTGAAATCAGTTCAGGATGAACTGCATTATTTTGATTATTAAACATTTTAACTAAATTGTTTATAATTGTAGCGTCATCGATACCACCAATTTCTGATTTAAATGACAATCCATTAAATCATGGATGGGCAAGTCTCTTCCAAATAAAATCAAATTCAAAATCAAGGTCAGTTAGAGAATTCATAGTGGTAAAAAATAAAAATCAAACCTGCAAAACACACAAAACGAAAGAAAGCTGTAAACTAGATCACACAATGTAGGATAAATTTTCGACACTCAAAACATAAAATTTAGGAGTAGGATAACTAAAGATTTGCAGTCTAAAAGGCACGAAAACACAATTACACAAGAGAATTCACCGCAGACACTGAGAATCACTGGCGTACAATAAATACGACTTTCAACTGACGGTACATGTAAACTCGAAAGCCGCTTAAAACCACTTCTTGTTAAGTCACGACCACTGGCAAGGTTGGTGGCTGGTACAGCGTGGTACCAAGGTCAACTGGTGTCAAATACCTCCCGACGTGAACTATACATTTTTTTTATTTTTATTTTTTTTTGCAATTCGATTTTTTTTTTTTTTCAACTCGATTTTTTTTTTTTTTTTTCAATTTTGGGAGTGGTTCTTGGTTGGTAAGTGACAGGGTGGTACTTGTACGTTTTGGGAGTGTCTCTTTTGTGCTTTATATTTTCGTGATTCTACTGCAATATTCAGTCTTTGTCATTTGATTCAGTCTAGATTGTTTTCTATCAAAATGTCGTGTGTGCCAAATAAACTAACAACTTCAGTTGAAGTACCAATATCCGAAAAAATGTGGTGTATACCGAAGAAACCAACAACTTCAGTAGAAGTACCAGTATCCCCCAAAATGAGGTGGTTACCGGAGGAACCAGGAACAGCTTCTGCCATAATACCAATGTCTTCCGAAATGTGGTGTGTACCGGACGAACTAACAACTTCAGTTGAAGTGCCAATGCCCCCAAAAATGTGGTGTGTACCCGACGAGCTAACAACTTCAGTAGAAGTACCAGTATCACCCAAAATGTGGTGTTCACAGGAGGAACCAGGAACATCTGCCGAAATACCAATGTCCCCCAAAAAGTGATGTTTACCAGAGGTACTAGAAACAACTTCAGCCGGAGTATCCATGACTCCACATCGACAACAGCAGTTGATGTCACCAGAGCTTACACAAACAGAAACATCACCCCCAGCATCAGCTTCATCAGAATGGTCAGAAAGTGTGGATGAGGTCGTGCTAAGACTTCTGCAAGATTTAGAACTTTTATTTGGTATAAAGGTAAGCAATGGACCTATTCAAGTTGATATTGTGCCGTTAGTGTCAATCCCAATGTGTGCCAAGAGAAAACAACCCAAAAGATTGTGCAAAAGACCGTTCAATTATAAATATAATTTTTAGTTTTAGGAGCAAAAGACTATTATAATTTATAGTGTTAAATGTAAATGACCATTATAATACAATACAAAGTGCAAAAGGTAATTTTAAATATATTTTTTAGTAATATTAATTCGATGTATAATATATATTCTTAAATTTTATTTTGTTTCTTTTTTTGAGTCCGCATTTAATTGGTAATAAAACGTACTAAGGATCATATCAAATATGGAAGCCCCACAAAAAAAATTATGTATGATAATATTATTCTTTATTATGTGTTTAAACAAAAATTAATTATATTTTGTTATATATATATATATCTTGACAATATTCTTGAGGATTTCTTCTATTTCATTTAAATCTATATATCCAACGTCCCATTCCAACCCATGATATTCTTCAGGCCAATCAACTATTTCTTGATCCTTGGCAGATAACATGGTTCTTTTAAATGGTGACTTAAAAAGAAAATTAGACCAACGTACACCATCGTAGATAGCAAGCTCCTTTGAGACCAAGCCAAATAAACAATTATAACCTTGAATGTCCACGAATAGTTCTGAATAGCACTCGACCATGATTAGTCTCCTACTATTAATTTTAAAGGTTATTCTGCAATTTTATTTTTAAAATAACTTTTGTCCACTAAATGGTTTTTAATTTTTTTTTTACATTTCACTGCATATTCTACTGCTTTTTTATAGTGCGTAGAAAAAAAAACTCCTAGGTAATTTTTTGTTACTGCATATATTTACAAGTCCTCCACCATAATCCCATCATTCTATCCTTTTCAAAATGTATTGTATCTTTTTTTTTGCTTAACTTGATTCAAAATTACTTTTGTCTACTAAATGGTTTTCAATTTTTTTCACTTCAGTTTTATTACACACTATACAAGTTTCAGGGGCACTGAAGTGAAAAAGATTGTCATTGCACAATGTACAGCGCAAGTCTTTTTCACAACATTCCATTGCTCTTTTGTAATGTGTAGACACAAAACTGTGTTTGCCAAGGGGTGCTTCTAATGCGTGCAAATAATAGCATCGTAAGCATAAACTATAAGCACCACCAAACGAAGACATTATAACGGCATAATCTTGAAAGACACAAACTTCGCGGCGTAGATAATTTGGTTCAACAGCATCACTAGCACTTATTTTTTTAATATTTACAAGACTTTTTTCACCACAACCGGCATCAAAGATATTATGTATCCCCTCATCTTCACTATCGTCTTGAACCTCTTCAAAATTGTTCTTATCTAAATCGGCTAACCATGCTTGTTTAACGTCGAAAATCTTTCTTCCTCCAACCGTGAAATATAGTATTTCATCTTCGTACATTGAAGACATTTTCCAATTGCTCAAAATGTAGATCACTAGATTCTTGCAAAACAACGTGGCGACAACTCATTTTAATTAACATATATTTTTTAACTTCGTTACTTTTAAAAATACTGAGACTACAGTAAGAATGAATTGCTCTGTTGGCTGCTAACACTTAAATAAAACATCTCCCTCCGGATGCACAAGTAAGAGTGGGGAAGACCAATCAGAATCAAGCAGAGTCAAGTAGACGTGGCAGGGACAGGCGCGGGAAGTGGGAGACCAATAAAAAAAAGTGGTGGGGGGAGCGAGACTAACCTCCCAATCCCCTCTACTCTGTTCATTTAACTACAACTATGTGGCGTTGTTAACCATCGTCGATCCCATATGCGTTGTTGCCTATTCAATATTATATAGGTATTGATAGTGCATAATTTTCATGAAATACCTCAGCCTTACTCTCGGAAATAATCTAAAAAATGTGACGGTCTTATTTCTAATTTTCCCCAGATTTTTCTTGTTTCTAAAAGTTTCTCCCCAGTCCCCAAATAACCCACAAGTTCCCCAGTTTTGGGGAAAAATTCCCAGACCTGGCATCACTGAACACAATCAAAAACGGAAACGTCTTTCAAAGTAGAAAGATTCCAAGGGCTAAGTATAACAACAGCGTCACCTATTGGAGCTCCGGAGAGTTCCGGCTGCAACCCATAGGATTTAGGCGAAAGTTGTTGGTCAACCGTGGACTTCGAGAGCTTCGAGAGCTTCTGACATCTGGAGAACATTATGGGAATCTTGGTTTGGGAATGAACCTAAAAATTAGGTGGGAACAAGCTCCAGCGACGAGATTAAAGTAGGTTTACATTGGTTTCAATAGTTGATAACCAGTAACTATGTTTACATATTTTTCTTTTTAATGTTAGTTTTAAATTATGAGCACTCAGTTTCGATTGCATTAATTCACATCAATTATAATATGATTAATAAATAAAATCTTCAATTCGAATAAATTAAAAACAAATATTAATAAAATGGGGAATGTAAACTTGTGTTATAAGTGTTAGTTCTATTATAACTATACAAGTAAAATTTGTTTTAGTTTGGAGTAATAAAGTGAATAACTCATATTCAACATCAGCCTACTGTGAAATAAAATTAGTTCCTAGGGCCACATAATTTGAAAATTTTTAAAAATTACTCACTTTGTTTATTATTAGTAGCTTGCTACAGAATTAACAGAAATATTGACTTAATCCTGTACAATTTTATAACTAGGGCTAAATTCATACCAACGATTTAAAATAAAAGTTATTAGGTGGTATTTGAACATAACTGCAGACCACGTTTTCATGACACTAGTATCTTAAACACTTAAACAGTGGAGGAGATATCGGCATATCTTTTATTTAACTTGATTATTTTTCAAAATTCCTTAATTCTTCCATAATAAATAAAAATCCAATATGGCAAAACAAAATGGCAGCTTAATGAAATATTTAAAAATTCAGTTTAAAAACTATTTAATGAACTGATTTTCAATTGTGGGCTATAACTAATTGTGGTATAAAGATGAACTAGCAAAACTGTGGTACTAATCGAAGATGGCGGAACAAAATGGTGGCCAAATAAAAATCGGAAAAAAAACACCCTTTCAGGTTTTATATATCTTCACGTTTTAGCCTAGATTCCAAAAAATATGATTTATCAATTCCGCCGGTCCGTCTGTCGGATTGCCTGTTTGTCTATCAGTTCGCGGCATAGCTCAAAAACTACTTATCAGGTTGACTTCAAATTTTAGTTAAAAATTAAAGGTCATATGGGGATTACCTTGTAATATTTCGGCAAAGATCCAATATGCCGGTACAAGATGGCGACCTAGTGAAACATTAAAAAAACTATTACTAAAAAGCTAATTATCCTTTTAACCTCAAATTTTGCACAAAAATCAAGTGTTACATAGAAATGAATTATTAATACTTTGGTATGATTATAAAATAGCAAAAAAAATGGCGACCTAATAAAATATGTAAAAAATCAGCATGAAAAAACTACTTATTAGATTAATTTCAAATTTTGTGCAAGCGTTAAGAGTGAAATAGAGAAAATCTGGTAAAGTTGTGGTACAAATTCAAGATGGTGAAATAAAATGGCAGCCTAATAAATTTAAAAATTCAGCCTGAAAAACTACTTAATAGATTAATTTCAAATTTTGTGAAATTATTATTTATGGTATAGAGATGAACTGGAAACATTGTGGTACGAATTCAAGATGGCGGAACAAAATGGCGGTTAAATAAAATGTTTTAAATCATGAAACATTACCAGGTTTTATATATCAGTACGTTTTAGCGTCCCTGGATGCCAGAAAATATATGTTTTATCAATTCCGTCGGTCTATCTGTCAAATGAAAATTACGAAGTTTAAGTGAAATTAAATCTCTATCTGACATGTTTCGAATAAAGATAACTACATCTCCAAGTAGGTATATATTTAATAATAAACGTGATATTAATTATATTTGTTGTTACAATGAATGTATTAAATATTTCAGACGATTAGATATCTCATAATTAGAAATAGGTTGAATAGAAATTTAATTCCAATTAAACTTTATGGAGGAGACTTCATGTTTTTTTTGTGTCTATAATATTTCAACTCCACTTTGAGAATGGAATATTTTGCCAAATAAATCTTTATTTAAAAAAAATATGAATTTTACATATCAAAACAATTAAAATTAAGTAATTATTTTCTTCATCTTTTTACTAACTTTTTCGTCTGTATCTTCGCTCGGTACTTCCTGTGCAATCTTCGCTTGGACCTTCCTGTTGAAGTTTGGGTTAAAGCTGAATTTTTGTCACTTACTTTGCTTAACATAAGTGTAGGTACAGCTGAAATAAAAAATATTAAAACAGCTTAATTTTAACAAAATACAGTACAAAACAACTATTTTGGTTGGATGATAATTAATAAAATGCAGTTAGAAAATGTAATGTAATATAAAACTGGTATTACATATTTTTTTATATAAAGAGGCAATGTTCTTTAAAAACGTACATGAGAACAACATAAACTTGCTTGGAATGTAATGGTGTATACATAGGTCAAACAGGTAGATACTTAAAAACTCAAGAAGCTGAGCATGAAAGGAGCGTGCTACCTATGGATCTGGTGAATGATAAGAAAAAAAACTGTCTTGGCAGAACATTTCGAAAATTTACATCTCTTCAATTTTGATAAAGCCATTATTTTAGATAAACAAAACCAATATTAATACAAAATAATATATAGAAGGCTTGCGTGTGGAACCTACTATATTTTAAAATTTGTAGAACATCCTGAGCAGTAAATCAGTAAATATATAATATATACTAATTTTCATCTTATTTTTATTACTGACTGCAAATAATCATACCTGAAATTATATAAAAAAAAGATATTTTTATATCGCACACTGATAATATTCAAAGCATACCTGTTGACCAAACTCTTTCAACAATAGTAATTTTATTGTTTTATATTAAATGGTACCAACAACACTCCAAATTACTTACCACCAAAATATTGTTCCGCAAACTCTATATAGTTAAGTTTTACACCGTAAATGGCATTTGAATGAAACTATGCTAATGCCTCGAGTAATGCTAGTAAAACTTAATTTTAATCTTAATTTGTTTTATCCCTATTTAAGTCATTGTAGTTTAACCGTGTGTGTAAAAACATTGTAACACTAGTTCTTAAGTTTTAGAGTCCTGAAGATGACCTCTATGAGATCGAAATGTTAACTAATTACTTGTAGGTTTTAATTTTCTTTTGGGTGGCAGACCAAGAAGTTCAGCTTGCAAGTCATGCTCATAATCTTCGGGTTTAAAATGCTCCCAACAAACACGACAGTTCTCAAAATTCCATTTATCATCCCTCTTACATCTCTGAATCCATATTTCCCGAATAAGTTTTTCTTTGGGAAATCGATAAAATGAAATCTATTTGGCAGATTTATTAGAATTTATTCTGGTATTATGGCAAACACCAACTGTACGTCGCATTCCAGGCACACTTTTTGCCTAGATGTAGATCTAGAAATAAAACAAAGTATTATATCATTACATTTGCATCAACAAAAAATCTAGCAAGTATATGAATGTTAATAATAGAATATAATATAGTCCTATCCTTCTATAATCTATCATAAAAAAACAAAGATACCTTACCAAGTCGTTAGTAATCAATGATTCATCTTGAAAATTTAATGAATTTATACTTTATAATTTAGTAATTAATTATAAAAACTGCTCTAAATCCACAAAACCCTTCGAAATCTCATGTAAACGAATGCTGTTCATACGAACTGGGGTCGCCCGACTACGTCACTTACCTTTACCGCACCGCACGTTCTCCTTGCCCAGAACCCCGAGCGTAGTGTAACCTATTAGAGTTTAAAGGCCTTGAATGACTTGGTAATCTTTTGGTAAAAATCTAGTATGGCGGAACAAGATGGCGGCCTAGTCAACCAAATCAAACTGATTATCCCTTAGACAAGGAAAGAGAGAGGACGCGTAACACCCGTTTACGGCGCTGGCGCAAATTGAAGCAGAAATTCATTAGGACGCCATTTTATGGTGCCAGACAATCGAGGTGTCACCACAGTTTCTTTTGTGGATTATTCAGCGGAAAGTGTGTTAAAAACTATAAATTTTGTGTTAGAAAAATGGTGGTTTGTTGTGCTTACAACTGTAAAAGTCGGAGTGACAGAAAGGAACCTGAAGTTACGTTTCAAGGTGAGAAATAATAAAGTAATTTCTCAATTGCATTTAAAAAACCATTTATCTCATGTTCTAAGTAGTTATTTGGTATAATATTTTAATATGATCTAACAGCTGACTGATTTCACGATACTGCGCAGTGTGGGACATAAACATGACTATTTTCATTCATGATTACCTAATTAAGTATTCATAATTGGGTTAATCTCCTCGAGTAAATGTCATTTGAGCAGTGGTGGCGTTCATATATATTTTAATAATTACGCTTATGAAAAATTGTTTATTACTATATTTTTGAACCATAATGTTAATATTGTTATTATTAACTTTGTTTAATATTATTTTATCTAATTACTATTAGTTCTGCAATAGGAAAATTGGTTTATTTTGATAATAAAACATATTCTTTTGAAGTTTCACATAAGTTTTTTTTTAAGATTTCCTACAAATCTGGTAAGGCGAGAACTTTGGGTTCAGAATCTGAAACTTGCAGACTGGTCTCCAACAAAGAATCACAGACTTTGTTCCAAGCATTTTGAAAAAAAATTCTTTTATCGCATTGGCGAAAGAAATTGTCTTTTGGATGAAGCCGTACCGCCAATATTTCCAGAACTGCCCAAATATATGCAACCAAAAAAGGTAAAGTATAGTTTTTGTAACTATCCAAATAACATTGTTTGATTAGTAGAAGTAATTGCTATATTTTTTTTACTTTATTATATAATTTATAAGGTATTTAATATAATATTTATTGTTATTTACTATTACTATAGTTAATTGCTCTTTAATGGTAGGCAAAATTTAATAATTGTTCATGTTTAAACAGTTACACAGTAATACCTCTCTGATATGGAAATTGGAGTATATTTGATTGATAAAACAATATATATGCCTTTAAACCACAATTTCTAAACCATCTAGTTATTTATGCCTAAAGTGATATATAAAGTATGCTAATTACAAATCATAACTATTTATAGATGTTCAAGATATAAACCTATTATAAACCAAATGTTGAGTTAAAGTGGCACAAAAAACTACTATAACATTTATATAACACACATTTTTTAAAGAAATATTAATGAGACTTGATTACCATTTTATATATTTTGGTTGGAAAAAATGTTACTAATTGGTGTACTGCATATTATTTGACTGTACAGTACTAAAAATTTAACAAATCAAATTGTTGCAGACAACAAAGAGATCTCATGAACAAAATATTCAGAATACTGCCTCCACATCAGCAGTAGCTTCTACATCAAGTAGTACCCTGGAAGATATCCATCCAGAGACTCCTAGGAAAAAAAACTACGTCAACAGCTATTTAGGGAAAGGGTAAAAAGTCAGCAAAAAACAAAGAAGATAAAAATCTTGTCGCAGAAAGTACGAAGGTATAAAAAGAAGGTTTTGTCATTGAAGCAAATCATAAAACATTTAGCTAGTAAAAATTTGATAAGCTCAGAAAATTCTCTATTACTTTCCAACATGTCTGGAATAACCAAAGAACTGCAAAAACGTAAATTGAAAAAAAATGCTAAATATTCTCCAGAATTAAGAAAGTTTGCAATAACGGTCAGTTTTTTTTCACCTAAAGCTTATGATTACATTCGAAAAGTTTTTGATACTTGTTTACCCCATAGGAGTACCATAGGAAAGTGGTTTAAAAATATAAACGCGGAACCAGGTTTTACCAAAGAGTGTTTTGACACTTTAAGAAAATATGTCCAAATATCTGATAGACCTACTCTCATTGCACTTGTTATTGACGAAATTTCAATTCGAAAACAAGTGGAATGGGATGGGAGAAAGTTCCATGGATATGTTTACTATGGGGTAGACTTGGACGATGATCAAAATGCAGTAGCAAAAGAAGCTTTTGTTTTAATGGCTGTTTGCATAAATGGTACATGGAAAATACCAGTAGGGTATTTTTTTGTAGACGGGTTAACTGGCATGCAAAAAAGTTCCCTTGTGTCTCAATGCATAGAATTAATTAAAGAAACTGGTGCCCATGTATTATCATTAACTTTTGACGGTGCTCCTTCGAATGTCGCAATGGCAAATCTTTTAGGCTATGTCACAGAATTGTAAAATATGTATTTAAATATTCGTTTGCATTTTATAAGTAAAAGGCAATCTGAAGTACTAGATCCCATCAGAAGTCAATATACCAAGCTAATTTTGTTTAAGGGACAATAACATTTATGGTATTGGTTTAGCTTTAGTATTTATAATAATGTATATAATTTTTTAAGTTTTTTGTAATTGTATTTAGTATGTAGAAACCTTGTAAAATATTTCAGCTATATGAAATAAAATATAACGTAATTAAATTATATACCTAGTTTTATTTCAGTATTAAGAAGGTCCATAAATACATAAAAAGCAGAATAGCGAAATACTAATTTTTCCAAGATAATTTACATTACAAAAATTTAAAGCTAACAGGCGCTCGGTAAAAGTTTAAGCAGATTTTAATTTTGCACATGGTTTTCATTTTGATAGAAAATAAATTGCATTTTCGTCTAAAGTCCTCTTACTTATCACCTCTTTTCCTATATGCGTCGGTGAACCAAAACGCTAAATAAGTTACATCACAAAAAATGTACATTTATTTCTAATATCAATCATGTGATACGCCACTGAGCAAACATGCGTGGTGCCAGTTGGCCTTCAGTAAAACAGCTGGCGTTATCCATCCCCTCTCTTTCCTTGTCTAAGGTTTATCCAATTTACCTCAAAGTTTGCACAAAAATCAAGTGTTATATGGGAATAAACTGCTAACATTTTGGTATGAATCCAATATAGTAAAATAAAATGGCGTCCTAATAAATTATTTAAAAAGTCAGCCTGAAAAAGTTAACCTAATTTATTAATTTCAAATTTTGTGCAAGCATTCAGTATGATATAGAGATAAGCTCGTAAAGTTGTGGTAGGAATTTAAGATAGCGAATCAAAATGGCGGCCAAATAAAATGTTTAAAAAATCAACGTAAACAATCTTCTGATTCAATTGATTTTAAATTTTGCAGAAAAATTAAGTGATAGAGGGATAAACTGGTACGAATTCAACTAGGTAGAAACCGGTAAAATATTTGTAGGATTCCAATATATCGGAACAAAATGGTGCCTAATATAAATGTTTGAAAAGCTTGATGCCAGCAGTGTAAGGTATATCACTTAATTACCACTCTATTTAACTCTGTTCTTGTTTGAGCTAATTAACTACGAATACTTTTGATTTAATCTAGTGACCAATAAATATAAAACACTTTATACAAATAGTAATATCGGGCATTATTTTAGCTCCATATTAAAATTAGAGACAAGCAAATCTATAAATAAGCAATAATTTGTGACTCAACGCCAATAAGCCACCAGAAAATCAATATGTACTTTGTATATGACCTTATAAGATTAAGAAATAAAGGTAGTGATCACAATTCATTTATAAATTACGTTAGGGATATGCGCCAATATGGTTCCCCTACTTTTCACATTCTATCGACCAATGTTTACGATAAGACAAGAAGTGGGGATGGCCCATTTCCAAGCCGTGGCCATTTGTTGACGAATGCTACTGGCGGAGTGAGGTTTTACTTCCCCCAGTTCACTATCCAACGATTACCACAGATTAGCAACCAATCAGATACCGCACTCCTGGAATTTTCATTCATAAACGTGTCTACTCGAACTAGCTGGGCGGAGAACTGTACTCGAAATATTTTTATTCATTCTGAGCAGGACCTTATAAAAATATTTTCAGAGTAATGTTTAACCAAGTTTAATATATTTATATCGAAAAATTAGCGTATACATAGTAGTTATGCACATACAGAGTGGTTTGAGTTTTAATAGATTTATGAAAGAATAAGGGCAAGGTTAAAATGTAATATCATTGTTAGATCAGTTATATCGCTGAACTTGAAAACATTGTGTTTTAGTATCATGTAGAAAGGGTTTTAGCGTATGTTATATTCATTTCACTTCTGCCATTGGCGTGCGTGTGAAAAACGTAAATATTATATACCATTATACTCTCTTATATCATAAAAATGGAATATTATGTTTCTGATTTTCACAGTCTTTGTGGTCAGCAAATTCAATTTTTCTGTTTATTTATATTTTTTGTAATATCCATATATATGTAACAGGATGTGTAAGCTACATAACCTCTGATGACTTGTATGCAGTTCGTTTATTTTATTTAAAAGATCTTGTCTGTTGCAAGCCATGGTCCAGTTCCTTGTTCTAAGATTAGATAAAAATAATAGTTTTAATGCTAACATGACAAACATACTTTATGCTATCAATGCGAGCAACACTGAACGCCAATAAATAAAACCATATGTGATCCTCGGTTCAATAACAGATTATAGTTTAAAATAGCTAGAAAACACGTTTCTGTCAGTAACGCACCAAAAAGTACAAAATAATGTAATTTTCTTAAAATATATTTTGTTCAATGACCATGCAAAAAACTGTGATTCGCTTTTTCGTTTATTTGAGAAGCGTGTACGTTTAATTAGTTTGGACAACATCACATTATTTTGTACTTTTTAGTGCGTTTCTGGCAAAAGCTTGTTTTCTAGTTTTTTTAAAACTATAAATTATTTTTTACTTTTTATACATTTTACTAGACTCATCAAAACAAGACAAATTACATCGGTACCATTTGGTACCATCGAGCTGATCAGATCAACTCGGTGGTACCAAATTATGAATTGGACTCGTCCAAACAAACCAAATGAGCTCAAACAAGAGGGGTTTACTAACCTAGACCATGTGTAAGAATTTGGTATCATCGAGGTGGTCAGATCAGCTAGCTGCTACCAAATTTAGATATTGCCATTTAAATTACACACACTTCCAAATTTTCAAACCGACACAACAATTAGAGGTAGGTTAAAATCAGTTGGTATCATCGAACTGATCAGATAAGCTCGATGGTGCCAAATTGTATTATTATTCGAACTAGATATAGTTACTAGTTACAAAACTTCAATTCAAATAAGTAGGTTAAGATCGATCGGTACCGTTTGTTACCATCGATCAGGCCGATGGCATCAAATTATTATATTATCATCCGAATTATGTAGACTTACAAAATTTCAGGTCGATATAACAATAAAATCAGAAGTAGGTTAAAATCAACTTCCTATATTTATTTATATACATAGTTACTTACATACAAGTGAACCTAATAAAAGTTTGTTAAAACCAAAATTTAAATCACCGAATGAAAATTTTATAATACGTATTTACGTGACATGCAAATAATAATAATTAAAAAACCCATAAATTTTCTTTACCCGGAATTTTCCTCGTTATGAGTTTTTCATTTTATTAGAATAGTAAAGTGTGAGTCAATTTAGTTCAGTGCATAGTCATTTAGCAACACATATATACTATCTTCTCAAACACTTTTTTCCGCGCCATTTTCTTTCATCTTATTGAATTCCTATCAATATTTTATCAGTTTCTACTTACGCCACACTTGATTTTTGGACAAAATTTAAAATAAATTTAATAAGTAGTTTTTACATTGACGCCATCTTGAATTAGTACCACAATTTTACTAATTCATCTCTATAACACAGTTAGTTACTGCACACAATTTGAAATCAGTCTATTAAATAGTTTTTCAGGCTGAATTTTTAAATAATTTATTAAGACGCCATTTTGTTCCACCATTTTGAATTCGTACCAAAATTTTAAAAGTTGAAACCTAAAGATCTGAGAAAATCTCGAAGGGTGTGTTTTTACTTCTCTTTAACGAGAGAAGTAAAAACATTAATAGAAGTTTTTTACATTCTAAGTAGGTGACATGTAGGTATATTGAATAAACGAAGTTTATTTAATTGTTTTTAAAATGTGAATTAGTATAGCGTAGGCTATAGTTTATTTAGAGTTGTTTTAGCATCTGTCTTAAAGTTTTTACAAATTACTATTATATGTCGGAAATTCTATAACATTTAAAAGAAACTATCTTCATCTATCTTTGGGAAATCTAAAAAAAACCATGAGATGATTTCTAACTTATAATTTTGCGGTGTTTCGCAGCACAAACCATACCACTTACTTTTCTAGAAGTGTTCATATTTTGATATTATTTTTTATAATATCTAATAGAGTCTTTAAATATTTAAATTTATTAATATTGCCAGTCTCCAGCAACGCTGCGGACTTGATAGATCCTCCGCCCAAATTGAGGTTATGTGATGATTTGCGCGCCGAACGAAAGTACGGTATCTGTATTAATCTGTGCCATTACGTTAAGTTAGTTTATAAAAAAATTGTTATTTATATATTATGCTTTTAGATTTTTAAACTAAAAAACGATTGTTTTTAACACCCTTTTATCCGTTTCACTACTCGTCTGAATGTTTACGTCTGGTTCAAATCTTTTAATGGATTTCTCATCATTTCCACATTACCGATTAATTTCAAATTTGACATGCATACACTCTCATATATAAAAAAATCCAAATTTTTTAGTTAATATTTAGAAACACAAAATGGCAGCGCCAATACGGCCATCGAATTTGGTTTTCTTTTAACCTACTGTAAGTCCCCTTGAAAAGGAAATCAACTAAAGCTCCTAGTTTCGCAAGGTCCAAGACAAAGTAAATAAAACTGATCACTGTTCTCCTATTCTTACCTCACATTTAGAACGCCGCTTCTTAAGGTATAATAAAATATAATTAGAAGATTTGAACCAAATCAACACTTACACAATAATACATTTAAACACATGCAGTTGTGAAGCTAAGAAAAGCTTGGTGCCTAATAATAATTTTAATTCAATTAACATCTGCGCAAAGTTTTTAGCAAAATAAGTTCTTCAATGTTAAAGTTTATTGTAATTCCACGAACCGCTATTGAGTTTCAAAGCCTTGCCTACTCGTAGAACTGGTCACCTGACCCTGTAACATTCTGCCACGATTGGTTGTTACTATGTGGTTCTGCTGTACTATTCTACTATAAGAATCCCGGATCAATGAAAGTGGGATGGTCTAATAAGTAGAGTAGTCGATCGAGTTATATCTAGTTAAAACTATTGTTCCTGGGGTAATCATGATCTGCGGCTTTGGGTATTTTAGCTTGTATTTTGCAATAAAAGTTATTTCTTTATACTACTTAGAAACCAATATTGGAGAAACATTACTATTGTTTGTATGATAATTTTGTTGCATCATGTTTAAACATATCTACCGTAATATAAATTCATATAAACATTGGAGTGTTTGGGTAGGCTTGGCATCGTGGTATGATCGACTTAATACTGTGAGGTACTCATCTTGGCAATGGCTAAATATGTAAATAATGATCTCTATTTTTATTTTTACTCTAAGTATTTGACCATAAAATAAAATATGTATAATAATTTTATCACGACACTCTGCAAACCAATTTTTGTGTTTAAAAACTTATATTTTATACAGTATGTGTACATACATCAACCCACTTATATTTGTATTATTTCTCAGTACCCCAAAATTTCCCCTTTGTTCCCACTATAATTTTTTTCAAAAATGAATTAAGGGGTTTATATTACATATAAAAAATTCAGGACGTTTAATCGAAACAATTTTTCAATGTAATTAATGTCTCGTTCTTTCATATTTCGTTGCGATAGGTATGAACTTTTTTCAAAATTGAAATTTGATACTGTGTAAAACAAAATTGTATTGAATATATATAATATCTTTAATGTCCCCTAAGATTTTGTGAACCAATAATGATAAAAATTTTAAATTTTGCATACTTTTATAACACTAAATGATCTTTTTTGGTGCACGCTTCTTCTCAAAGATCTTTTTATTCTTCTCACCAAAATTATAAGCACATTAAAAATATCCGTTTTATAATCTGACAATTTGCATAATCTTTTAAAAGCATTTATTTTATATTGCGGACGGCCGAGTTTTTTTAAATTCACATGGATAGTTGATATTTTTAGTGAGTTAAAATTTTGTCATAGCAGGTCAATTTTTTAACTCGAACAAATTCAGAAATCGTATGGGCTATTTTTACCTTTAGACGATCCATTTTTTATGACCAGTTTTGCCATGTTCGGTTGATCGATAGCGGCTACATTATGTTGCCAAATAGATAATAATTGAATCTCCAATTAGCTGTCGAAAACGTATTATCAGTGATTTAACATTTTATCAACGCACTTAGATCATCAAAAAAAGACAGAAATTTATTATTTATAGATGGGCATATATATATATATATATATATATATATATATATATATATATATATATATATATATATATATATATATATATATATATATATATATATATATATATATATATATATATATATATATATAGATACTAAAATCAATAAAAATGCGCTTTCACACACCTTTATCAAAAGTTCTTGGCCGGAAAAGATATATGTAGAATAGCAGAAATATATAATTTCTGCAGGTGCAAAACGGCCTACAAGAAGAATTGCTTTCGATTATGTCACAGGGTACCCTCCTGCGATCATGATTTCTGGGCCTTTACCCTCATCAGGCAGGCTTGTACCCAGGGAGATCTGAAGTAACAGATTGCTCGATATGACAAAATCGAAACGTCTATCATACTGAAATAGTACTACATGCTAAGTATAACACTTAGCGCCACCTATTGGGGTCCGGTGGTTTCCGGCTGCAAACCCATAGGAATTTGGATTCCAAATTCCTATGGGTTTGCAGCCGGAAACCACCGGAGCCCCAATAGGTGGCGCTAAGTGTTATACTTAGCATGTAGTACTATTTCAGTATGATAGACGTTTCGTTTTCGATTTTGTCATATCGAGCAATCTGTTACTTCAGATCTCCCTGGGTACAAGCCTGCCTGATGAGGGTAAAGGCCCAGAAATCATGATCGCAGGAGGGTACCCTGTGACATAATCGAAAGCAATTCTTCTTGTAGGCCGTTTTGCACCTGCAGAAATTATATATTTCTGCTATTCTATATATATATATATATATATATATATATATATATATATATATATATATATATATATATATATATATATATATATATATATATATATATATATGTTAAAATAATGTTTTTCTTGGACCTCTTTGTATATTGTTAAATTGTGTATTCTTGGGATATGGTCCTTTAGTTTAAAAAATAACTACATTAAGGAAGTAGCACAAATCTTTATTATTGACGTTTCGGCCGTACGTTCAGGCCTTTTTCAAAATCTACAAGAGATAAGCCGGTCAGAAAGAGTTTTAAATTTTAACTTATTGCTAGGACTTACACAAATAGTAAAAAGAAACTTGAGGAAATCTCTGTGTTTCGGTCATAGTAATCCATTTAGTCACGTCACAGACATTATACACATATAGTATTAAAATTCATTTTATTAAAAATCACAGATCAACACAATGGTAACTCATTGGAAGACAAGACAAGACGTTCACCTTTACATGTCATTAGACGTACTCGATACAGTATGCAAAATAATTGTGGTTTTTTGTTTTATAAATATTTTATGGTAATCATCACATCTTTGTAATACAGATTGATATTTTACGAGGCAGAGTTTAAAATTGATATGTTTTAAAAATTACCAGGATGGTTTTTTATGTGATATTTATTTTTGAGAATAGATATATACTTATGTATGGATTTAATAATAGATATATAATTATGGATTTTTTAAAAGATTTTTTTTTGTTTTATCATATACAGATTTTTTTTTTGGAAATATATATATTTTTTATTACTTATGTACATACCATTTATTGTAGAAGTAATCATTTTAACAGTGTATGATATATTTTGTGTAAATTTTTCGTGTCTGTTTTTGCGTTAATCGCGTTAGAATTTTTTTGTATGTAGATCATTTCGTAAAATTCCCTTTTCTTTATGTTAGTTTCGGTAATAAGTATTTTAACATTACCATAGTTAAATTTATGGTTGTTTTCGGTTATATGATATGTGAGTGCTGTTTTATTTCTTTTATCGTATTTGTGACTGTTAATGCGATTTTTTAAATATTGGCAGGTTTGCCCGATATATACTTTATTGCAGTCATTGCACGGTATTTCGTAAACAATGTTGCTCTTTTTTTCCTTTGGTATAGCTGTCTTTAATTTACTAAAATTTTTATTAAGTAGATTAAAACCTTTGTGACTTACTGTTATGTTTTCTGCTTTTACTACGTTTTTAATTTTTTCAGATAAATTATGGAACATATGGTAAAGTTAAGTATTTTACTGTATTACGATTTGAGCTATTTTTTTGTTGTGCATTTGTTTGGTTATAGAGCTTATGAATTCTTTTTTTGAAAATTTAGTTTATGAGGTATTTTGGATAACCATTTGAGAGCAGTGCCTGTTTTGCTTTATTAATTGCAGTTTTGCGGTATTCGGGGTCAGATAACTGTAAGGCTCTATCTGCCAGGTCAATTATGACAGATTTGAAAGCAAGGGTGAAAAAATGCTTTCCTACTGGAACATCCGAGAAAATTATGGAACTGAAGCCGCGAATAAAATGAAGTTCTTTTCCAACCTTAACGCTAAAATAACAAAAACAAAAAAACAGAAAAATATTTTTATTAAGATGTAAAAATGAGAATCTAGTACCTGTATTTTTAAACATTAATATTAAACGTATTACATTTAACTGTAATTATTTACAAAGGAAATTCGAGGAAAAGATTTTATTTAGATTTAGAAAAGACACAATAAATTTACTAATTACAGATGCAACAAAAAATATAAATGCACTTATTTATAAAAAAGAAACACTCGATAGATCTTTAAAATCTTTATTACCACTAAGTATACATAACACATTTATAGAAAAAGAACAAAATAAATAGGAATTAAATTTTAATAGGATTAAACAACAAAATATTCGTAAAATCTCTTTTCTTAAACAAAAACAGGTGAAAAAACACTAACTAAACTTGGGACCAAATTTTGCTATTCCAATTAGTCAACAAAAGGATTTGCCTATTCCCGAAATTATTAATAATATTGAACTATCTATATCTAATCTCCCAGTTGAATCTAAAGAAAATATTAGGGAAAAGTGTCACAACATCATCACAAATCATAATAATACAATCCAAGCTAAAAATCTAAATAAACAACAGAAGTCATTGGTTAAAAAGGTCAAGGAAACAAGGTCATTTTTAAAACAAAACCAAAATCTAAAAATTTTAAAACCTGATAAGTCTAATAAAACCGTTATTATGTATGCATCAGAATATGATAAAAAAATGAATAATTTACTACTGGACAGTACAACTTACAAAGAAATAAAAACCGACCCGACAAATATCTACCAAAATAAAAATAACGAATTTATATCTAAGTGGGAAAAGCAACTATACATATCACCAAAAAATGCCCAAGAACTTAAAATTCATAATGCTATACCACCCCGAATATACGGACTACCTAAATTACATAAAACACGCGTCCCACTAAGACCCATTGTTTCATGTACCCAATCGTCATTTGAAAAATTATCTAAATTTTTAAAAAACATCCTAAATAAAGTAGTAAATAATAATGAATATTACATAAAAGACTCGTGGCATTTTAAAAGTAAGATACAAAATATTATCCTACCAGAAAACCACATTTTAATCTCTCTAGACGTTGTATCATTATACACAAATATTCCAGTAGACTTAGCTCTGAAAATAGCTGAAAAACAATGGACCCTTATAAAACAATACACAGACATACCACTTAATGAATTTTTAGAAGCTGTCAAACTCACTCTAAGCTCTACCTATTTTTTATTTAACGATAAATATTACAAACAAATTGAGGGGTGTGCAATGGGAGCTTCAATATCAAGTGTAATAGCCCAACTTGTGCTTGAAGACTTAGAGAAATCAGTGATAAACAATCTTGACTTTGACCTACCATTTTTTTATCGGTACGTTGATGACTGCTTGCTAGCAATACCAAAAGAAAAGTCCGATTATATTCTTAATGAATTTAATAATTTGTGAGTTACAATTTACTATTGAAATCGAAGCAGAACAGCAAATAAATTTTTTGGATCTAACAGCATGGTACACAAAAAGCACCTGGTCTGGTAGATATCTACATTTTAGTTCTGAGCACCCCCTGTCACAAAAAAAATCTGTCATAATTGGCCTGGCAGATAGAGCCTTACAATTATCTGACCCCGAATACCGCAAAACTGCAATTAATAAAGCAAAACAGGCACTGCTCTCAAATGGTTATCCAAAATACCTCATAGACTCAACTTTCAAAAAAAGAATTCATAAACTCTATAACCAAACAAATGCACAACAAAAAAATAGCTCAAATCGTAATACAGTAAAATACTTAACTTTACCATATGTTCCTAATTTATCTGAAAAAATTAAAAACGTAGTAAAAGCAGAAAACATAATAGTAAGTCACAGAGGTTTTAATCTACTTAATACAAATTTTAGTAAATTAAAGACAGCTATACCAAAGGAAAAAAAGAGCAACATTGTTTACGAAATACCGTGCAATGACTGCAATAAAGTATATATCGGGCAAACCAGCCAATATTTAAAAAATCGCATTAACAGTCACAAATACGATAAAAGAAATAAAACAGCACTCACAAATCATATGACCGAAAACAACCATAAATTTAACTATGATAATGTTAAAATACTTATCACCGAAACTAACATAAAGAAAAGGGGATTTTACGAAATGATCTACATACAAAAAAATTCTAACGCGATTAACGCAAATACAGACACGAAAAATTTATACAAAATATATCATACACTGTTAAAATGATTACTCCTACAATAAATGGTAAGTACATAGGTAATAAAAAAATATATATTTCAAAAAAAAAATCTGTATATAATAAAATAAAAAAAAAAAAAAATCTTTTAAAAAATCAATAATTATATATCTATTATTAAATCCATACATAATTATATATCTATTCTCAAAAATAAATATCACATAAAAAACATCCTGGTAATTTCTAAAACATATCAATTTTAAACTCTGCCTCGTAAAATATCATTCTGTATTACAAAGATGTGCGGATTGCCATACAATATTTATAAAACAAAAACCCACAATAATTATTTTGCATACTGTATCGAGTTTGTCTAATGACATTTTTGTCTAATGACATGTAAAGGTGAACGTCTTGTCTTGTCTTCCAATGTGTTACCATTGTTTTGATCTGTGATTTTTAATAAAATGAATTTTAATACTATATGTGTGTAATGTCTGTGACGTGACTAAATAGATTACTATGACCGAAACACAGAGATTTCCTCAAGTTTCTTTTTACTATTTGGGTAAGTCCTAGCAATAAGTTAAAATTTAAAACTCTTTCTGACCGGCTTATCTCTTGTAGATTTTGGAAAAGGCCTGAACGAACGGCCGAAACGTCAATAATAAAGATTTGTGCTACTTCCTTAATGTAGTTATTTTTTAAACTAAAGGACCATATCCCAAGAATACACAATTTAACTATAATATATGTACATATATATATATATATATAATATATATATATATATATATATATATATATATATATATATATATATATATATATATATATATATATATATATATATATATATATATATATATATATATATATATATATATATATATATATATATATATATATATATATATATATATTTATACTATATACACCTCAAAATTTATATTTTAGGCAGTCTCTATCTCCGTTTTTTCGCGTTCAACTCGGAGGCGAAGACGTTTTGCCTGCTTTTCATCGCTATAGCACGAAACTCGATCTTTCACGTCGTTTGGCAAATTTTTTTTTGTGGCGAAAACGTCATATACATCTACCAACATACAAGTTACTTTGAGGAATCTTTCACTAGGTGGCGTTTGTGTCTTATACATTTATATACACAAAATGTGTACGGGTACACTCCGCCTGCGTAGGTTTTCGTGGCCTGTTGGCCTCCAAACTTCAAATTTTACGGTACTCGCAGATAAAAAATATTAATTTACTAGGAGCATCAAAGTCGAATAAAGCAGTTTTCTGATGTCTACGGGTATATTTTACAGAAACTAGTCTCGATAATGAATAACTGTTGTATTCTAATATTGCAATGTTTTTTAACTAAGATCAATACAAAAATCTAAATACTGTATAATTAAAAAGACAAACTGCGTAAAACAGCGGAAACATAAACGATATAAGTCCTAGCAATAAGTTAAAATTTAAAACTCTTTCTGACCGGCTTATCTCTTGTAGATTTTGGAAAAGGCCTGAACGAACGGCCGAAACGTCAATAATAAAGATTTGTGCTACTTCCTTAATGTAGTTATTTTTTAAACTAAAGGACCATATCCCAAGAATACACAATTTAACTATAATATATATATATATATATATATATATATATATATATATATATATATATATATATATATATATATATATATATATATATATATATATATATATATATATATATATATATATATATATATATATATATATATATATATATATATATATATATATATATATATATATATATATATATATATATATATATATATATATATATATATATATATATATATATATATATACATATTATATGTATATATATATATATATATATATATATATATATATATATATATATATATATATATATATATATATATATATATATATATATATATATATATATATATATATATATATATATATATGTATATATATATATATATATATATATATATATATATATATATATATATATTACTAGGAGCATCAAAGTCGAATAAAGCAGTTTTCTGATGTCTACGGGTATATTTTACAGAAACTAGTCCCGATAATGAATAACTGTTGTATTCTAATATTGCAATGTTTTTTAACTAAGATCAATACAAAAATCTAAATACTGTATAATTAAAAAGACAAACTGCGTAAAACAGCGAAAACATGAACGATATAAACGAAACGGGATACAATAATAAGAAATATATAGGGAATACAAATTTAAAACACAACCGAAAAAAAAATTAAAAGAGAACAGAAGATAAACTGTGTCTTTTTTTTAACCGAATGTAATATGTTTCTGAAAAGAGACAAATTTGTAACAAAACAAGTAAATTTTGAGAGTTGAAAAATAGGCAAAAAAGAAAACATTAAAGACGTATAAGAAGGAACTGTTAGATGAGACAGCATAAATAAACTACATTAAATTATTGCGATAAAAGATAAAGCAAATACCAGCTTAACAAAAAAAAACGCATAAATGTTGAAGTCAAGCATAAAGGGAAGCAAAGAAGAAAAATATATAAAATCACGTAAAGTTTAAAATTACACAAAATGGAAAATGGTCTACTTTAATCCAGAGATGTAGTAATCTAGAGAAGTTTCGCTACTCATAGTCCAAACACACCCATTAATCCGGAGGGGAAGAGAGGAGACACCGAATAGCAATTTCAGAGACCGCATCCTTTTATTAAAATCGTAAGATTACTTATTTTGAAGCATTAAAAAGACCCTTTTAAATAACTTACATTGGACGGATATTTATTTTAATCTGAAGTCACCAATTTTAAAAAGTATTTTACCGAATGTTCTCCATTACTGTATTATTATATTTTTAAATATCTCGCCTAGATTTTTTTTATTGAAGGATCAACTTTTGTATTGAAATAGAATTTTTTATTCCAAGACCTGATTCCCAAATGATAATTTTTCATTTATATTAATATTAAACATTAGAAATTGGCTATAATATACCGTGCGTGTCTAAAGTCAGAACATCCCTTCAACTTGAATCATTTGATATATTTTTACAAAAATTTGAACACTTTAGTAAGACACACCTGTATTTTATCCTCAAGGTTTGAAATTGCTGTCATTTTCTTAAACAAAATTATAAACGATATTCACCTTGTATCAAGGAAACAAAGGGTTTTGGGACCAATGTTAAAGGTATTCCGCCACCCCTCTTTTCTATTTTTTCTTTCTAAGCTGTCACTTTGACATTTTTATCTGTCATTTCTTGCTTAAATTTTGGATTATGTTGCCTTACTAAAGTCCTCACATTTTTATGGAAATAGATCAAACAATTCAAAAGTTAAGGGGGGTCCTGACTTTAGACACGCACGGTATAATAATTACTATTTACTTAAGAATGTATTCCAAAATAATATATGAATTAAAAATGTATTTTAACAAGTTCCGTTGCTGTTTATTTCATATCTTGTTAATATTTTTCATCGATATGGAATAATAATATACATGGTGTCCCATTAAAAAAAAAGAAAGGTTATGTATTTTCAATTTTTAGTGACTTTTAATAATTTTTGATACTCTTTAAACGTAACCGATAAAAATCCTAGTTTTGAATATAAGTTTTAAGTACAAAATTTGTTAATGAAAAATTTGTAAGAGCATACAACTTATGAGTTTTATTATTTTTGAGAAAACGCACATAAACTTTTTGTTTGGTATTACATTTTTACTAAAGACGGATAGGTTAACACCGATAGATACCATTTTTTATTAGCCTGTAACTCGAAATCGCTAATCCGACAAACCCTTTGAATTTAGTTGTTCCAATTAAAGAAGCTGTACTGTACAGGGTGTCGCTTTTGTGAATACAAGATAGAAAGAAATCGATCAAAAAGTGATGGGTTGCTAAATAGCGGCCTGCTTTTTTTAACTGCTCTCAAGTTCGTAGCAAATGATAACTGCTACGAGCTTCAAAAATAGCTGCTAGTTTCTTAGAAGCTAAAAATTTCACTTTGACAACTTTGGCTCGGTCGTCGCGTCGCCAGAAACACCCGAAACAGATTAAGACTATTATCTGACTATTATTTGAATGCCTTCAGTATCTCGGTTAATAATCAAGATAGAAAAAAAACTTCAGTTAATAAATTTTATAGATTTTAACTTAATTTCGGAGAATTGACGCAAGGTTGGGTTTGCTAAATGAGACTCCCATATATTTTTTAACATTTTGATTAGAAATTAATTTACTTTTCCATCAATTCTACAATCTTTTTTTTTTAAATATTCAATTTTAGCTAACAGTAATTTTTTATAAAAAATGTATTATAAAAAAAATCGTTTATTATTGTATTAATATTTATTAAATAAACAAAGAATTAGTCTAAAATAAAAATTTTTTTCCTAAAAATTAATAAAATAACGATCTAAAATGCAAATCCAAATAATACTTTTCTATAATAATTAATTGTCAAGTAGTCAAGACCGAGAAAGTTTCCAATTTTACTGGTAAATTAATAGGTAGTAAAATAATCATCTAAAATAAAAAAATAAAAAACATTTTATTTTGTCCAAAATTTGAATTATATTGGGTAAGTAGTTTTTCGTTATATTATGTTTTAAACATTAAAAAATACCGCCTTTTTGTTCCAACAAAACGAATTTGTATTAAGCATTTATCAGTTTAACCGCATACCTATATCATACCTGATTTTTGTGCAAAATTTGTTATAGATCTGAAAAATGGTTCCTTAACACTGATTTTTTTTTTATTTTCTTCGGTTATATTAGATTTAGGGTTGCCAATCTTGAATCGATCTTTTTTAAGCTCCATTTTTAGGTCTAAAAAAATCAATTTTTTGAATCGATTTTTTGCTAAGCGATTCAATCGAAAATCGATTCTTTTTTACGAGAATCGATTCTTATTTTACCAAATTTGCATTACAAAATAATAAAATAAACCATGGTTTTTATTCTCAATTGAGTTTAGGAATAATTACAAATTAATTTATCCAAAATTGACATTAGTCTATTGGAACACTTTTCGATAGTATCCCCATCTGTGTCATCAAGAATGGAAATATACTAGACCACTCTGGTAATCGGTTAGCTAGTAAAAGACTTCAAAAATTGTTTTTTTTTAAACTCTAGATTTTTTAAATTGGAATTTATATTGTCTTCGTTTTAGTTTTCATTTTGACGACCTACCAAGAGTCATAATTATAAAATATAGAATACATTTTTAAACATGAAATTTGAGGGATTTCTCCATACTTATTACCTACCTTTCGGACTTTGGTAAAAATAGGAAACAAAATCACTTTCTCTATTTTTAAATAGAATTCCCTGTCTCATTTATGGTCATTAATAAGCTCTTGTTTATCTGATTATAAATAAGATAATATGGAAAAACCTTTTTTTATATTTAAGGCTTTTTCGTTTTTTTTCTTCTTATTATACCTCTTATTAATAACCCTCTAGGTGGTCGTCACAATATAAATGAAAACCTTGTACAAACAAATATTTTTTCTCTCTAATTACACAAAAAACCAATGTATTTTTATTTTATTATTTAAAGAATATGTTTGATGTTTTGTCAGTCTTCCTTATGCTCTGTGTTTGCGTCAGTAATAGTCTTCTAAAGTGTAATATTTAGTTATTATATTTTTTTGCCTTAAATGTTTTACTTTATGGAGATTAAAATACGTTTTTATTTTTATCATGTTCTCTGCATATTTATTGTCTTTTCAAACATAAAATATAAAGCTAAACTCTGTTTAACTTAAAAAAGTGCAATTCTATTTAGAACTCTGACTAAGATGTGCTACTGATCATGTAATAATATGTATACTATTTTAAAACTTTTGTATACAATAATAATAATAATTAGTCCCAAAAACTTATCAAAAGCAAAAGATCGATTTTTTGAGAATCGATTCTTTCGCAACCGATCTAATCGAAGATCGATTATTTTAGTTCCGATCTAGATCGATCCCGAAAATCGATTCTTTTTAGAAAGATCGGCATCCCTAATTAGATGTTTACCAGATAGATTACATTTACATCTGCGTTTAACCTACGATTTTGGAGCAAAATTTAATGTCAATCGGGTATATAGTTTCTAAGATTGATGACAATGTGATAAAAATGCTTTAAACAAAATCTGAAAAGAAATACAAAAAAAGTTGACATTAGATTTAAAATTCACCGTCAATAACCAAAAATCTAAAAATAATCAAAATAATAATTCTCGGAACAGGATGTCCCGAAATTAACTAATACTAAAGGTCGAATTGACAAGACTCGCTTTTGCCATCTTTACTCAGAGATCATGCACGTGACACAATCAAAAACGAAAACATCTTTCAAAGTAGAAAGATTCCAAGGGCTAAGCATAACACATAGCGCCACTTATTGGGGCTCCGGAGAGTTCCGGTTGCAACCCATAGGATTTGGGTGAAATCGTGTAACGTGCATCGCTAAATCTAGAATCAAATAAAAATGTGTTTTCACCCTCCTTTATTATATCCTATATGTAGAAAAATAAAAATATTTAATTTTTGAAGGAAAGCGGCCTACATACAAGAAGAACTTGCTTCTGATTATATCACAGGATATATCCACAATTTCAGAAAAAGATAATCTGTTTGTGTAGTCAATCTCAAATACGCGACACCTATAGATATTTTCGCCTTGCCTCCAAAAACTTCAAAGGTTACATATGCGAATTGAACACGCCTTAATAGCGAAGGCGGATAGTACGTATGTACATGCGGATAACAAAAAAAACATTTCTATTAAACTAAATGTAGGTCAATATTTTTTTTCTTCCAAAATTTTCTTTCCTTCAGTTCTTGAAAAAAAAACATTTTTATTTAAACTCACAGATACCTGTTTTAATATTTAATAAATATACACACAATATATACCACCTCGGTCCTAGTGATTAATTTTTATGAGAAGTATAAAACAGCCATATATCATAAAATTCAAGATGAGAGGTTCACCCTTGCAAGTCATTGGACCGATCTAATTTAAAAAAAAAGCTACCTTTGAAAACGGGGTTTGAAAAGTGTTCTTTGGAACTTACGTTAAACGCGATTTCGTAGAAAAACGATCCTCGTAGTCATTCAACATTTTATCAGAAATGAAAACAACAATACTCAAATTTCATAGGCGTAAACAACAACTTTTCCCAGGGGAGCATCTGTACTTGTAGGGCCGTGCCGAAGGCTGTAGGAGAAGATCCACCGATCTAGCCAACTTACTTAACTATTAAAATTAATTTAGCCATGGAGCCAGTAATTGTTATGGGTCACTTGTTTGTGTCACCGTTTAACATAACAAAGATATGTAGACAGGGGGATAGCGGTATAGTTCGCTCTCGCTGTCTACGACCATGTCCCATTTCATATAATTTTTAATTCTGACAAAAATATTAGTGTTTAAGTCCAACGAGATGTTTTGTTCTGGACCGCATTCATTAATTTATTTCTACATTAATTTATTTCTAGTTTACGTACGGTGTTTTGCATACCTTATCATGTTTCGATTCATTAAACTTTTTTATTGAACCTGTATTTATTTTTGAGCCATTACAAAATTTTCTGTAGTAAAAGTAAAATAAAATTTTATTTTTAGCTATACATTTTCATATTATACGATATATAATTTTTTTATTCCCTAACGGCAGGAAGGAGACATATAAAATTTTCTTTTAAATTGCCATTTTTAATATTTTTGTTCTATGAGAACACATGAGAAATACGATATTTCATTAGGTTGGACGCAATTTGTAGCAGACATACCACTTTTCTCATCATTTGACTCATTTGTGCAGGAACCGTTCATTTATGCAGTAAAGGTATCCTAGAGCGACGTAGTGTAGCTTTTTAAATAATGAGACCTGTGAGGAGAGCTCGATAAAATGTTTTTTTTTAGTTTTTCTTTACTGCAGAAAAAATTGGCAGCTGTGTTAATTTGAAAAATAACTCTTAAATATATTTTAGACTGACTTACAGTATACATTGAAAATAGCACACTGTAGAAAGATAAAAAATTCATCGGGATCATATTTTAAAAATTTTGAATATATTTCATAAATATTGAACATTTATAAAAATACAACATGTCCCCGCTTTGAATTAGCGATTCATAAAAAAAACAGGTACATTATTTTTATTTAACATGTAAGTATATGCAAAATTGCGTTCCGAAGGCCGTATCTGGATTTGGTATTTTACAAACCAATATTTTAGTTGTTGGGACTGGTAAAGTGCGGGACACGAAAGAAAACCGGGCGGAGTCAATCGGTTTAGGAAGGTCGGTCAAGAAATCTCTTTAAACCAGTGGTGTCCCGTCGTTCTTTAAATAATATGGCACTCCTTTTTGACTATACGCACTTCAGATAATTAAAAATTGTAACTGTGCTTAATGAACCTTTATCTATATTTGTCTGTCTTCTTTCGTGTACCGCACTTCTATATCTCTTTTGTATTGCAAAAACGACGAACCTTCGAATTTTAAAATGATTTAATTTTGATTTTTCTTGATCGATTTGCCTATAAATATATTTTTTCTTGATTTCTGCCATTAACGGTTCCCGGGCTGCTGCCTACGTTCACTATTATTGGACCACCCAGTATAGTGATACACGATTTACCAGTCCAGATTTTACAAGGGCAGACAGCATCAGATCCAGTGAACGAGATTTATCAAAATTTTAATTTATGCAGTTCGACTTTGGGCTCGGGTATGCCAAAGCGGCCGTCTGTTCCGTTTGTCATATTACTTTATACAGAGGCCGTCATTGTGAAGTACAGTACAGTATATAGGACGTTTCCTAATTGCGTGATGATGTTAAAGGGAGTGTTTTAATGTCCTAAAAGTCCTAACTTTTGAGATACAGGATGGTAAAGTTTAAAAAGAAAACATTTTTTTTTCATCCCAATTCTGATGCTATTGTAGATAACTTCATGAAATTTGATACACGTCTTCTATGCATTAAGGAGCATACGGATTTACCCAGGTTAATTACATATGCACGCCACTGGTAGAAATTTCAAAAATTGATTGTTAATAAAAAATGCCCTTTTATGCATAAAAGACGTGTATCAAATTTCACACAGTTATTTATCTATAATAGCATTAGGATTTAAAAAAAATGTTGCTTTACAAATACAGATACAGGGTTTTATCTCCAAAGTTAAGACTTTTAGGTTCATATTAAACTTTTTTTGTTAAAAAGGTCCAAAAATCACTCCCCTTTAACATTAGCACTCAATTAGAAAACGCCCTGTATAGTACTTCACAATGACGCCCTCTGTACAAAGTAATATGACAGACGGAGCTAAACGGCCACTTTTGGCATACCCGGGTAGCCCAAAGTCGAACTGCATAAGTTAAAATTTTGATAAATCTTGTTCACTGGAATCAGTGCTGGCTCCCCTACTATAACTACATTTATGTGTTAATTTTGGAAAGTAGAGGGGATTGGGGGGGTTAGTCTCGCTCCCCCCACCACTTTTTTCATTGGTCTCCCACTTCCCGCGCCTGTCCCTGCCACGCCTACTTGATTCTGCTTGATTCTGATTGGTCTTCCCCACTCTTACGTGTGCATCCGGAGGAAGATGTTTTATTTAAGCGCTAGCAGCCAACCTAACAGATCAATTCATTTTCATCTCTTAAATTTAGTCAGATGGGTTCGTTGAATACAGTACCTACCAAAGATATTATTGAACGTGTTGGTGAAGTTATTTGTTTAGCACTAACGGCGCCATTGTGGGACATTCCGGTGGGTGATCTAAAATATATGCCTCTTAATTACTTAAGAAGATTTGTAGAGTCAGTGGAGTTGTTACAAATTTGGGAAAAGCTACCAGAACGCTACAGACGTGACAAGAAATTACAGTTAAATTTACCGTGTTATACTCATCATAACCAAGAGGGTGACTGTATAGATGGACCACCGCGATCTATTAAAAGGTGTTGTGGTCATGTGCAAGTTAGTGAAAGCTGTTAAAAAGTTAAGTAAAAAATTCTACTTGTTATCATTTTCTTATTGTCAGGATTCTCTGCAAAGCAGACCACAATGGTGTCATTATTACGAGAAACTATCGAATGAGTATGCGAGTGCTGCATCTGCATGTGACAAATATTGTGAAACATTAGATTTAATACAACTTATTCATGACATAAGGGGATTGGGATTTGGTTATCATCTTCTTAAATTGAAAAAATATATTGAAGATCCCGTTCTAGTGAAAGACATTTTAAAAGAGGAAGAACTTTTAGTGTAATCATGGAGGAAGTTGTTAGAGAAATGTATGAAGAATTCATAATGTCTAAAGCTTGCTCTGAGTTTTTTGCGTTTGACGGACAAAGCAGTGAAGCTCAAAACATTACTGTTTATTTGCACTATATGGAACATGCAGAATTATGTGAACTCGCTGCTAAGGCATGTATAGATTGTCTCAAAAGTAAAAATGAAAGAAAATTTATACATGATTTAAAACAATTAGAGTTAAGCGAACATATATTATGTATAAAGAAATATTTAACCAATAAAACAAATATATTTTAAAACGAATCGTTTTATTTCATAAAAAAATAGTTATACAAATGAAAAACATTTGCTAATGCACAAAAACATGGATTTTTCTGATGATAAAAGCAGCATGGTTCCAATTTCTGTAAGGCTGGCTGTTCATCAAATTCAATAACTGGTTTTTGAGAATATTTTCTGACAAACTCCGCCTTTTCTTCACCCTTAACATAGATAAAGTCGACTTTCTCGGTTAAATTTCTGATAACATCTCGACATCTATGCTAAGGAGTAAATTCTTCATCCCAATCGATACAATGATGATTGTTCATTAGCCAAATAGCGTTGCTGTATAGTTTTGATGGTAAATGATTCATAGGAAAGGGCGCTTTAAATATGTGGTGGCTGATTTTAAACCCATCGTATGCTGCCAATTCTTTGACAATTAACTTATTGTTCTCCACTTTAAATGCTTGTATATCTACAATTACTTTTATATCTTTAAATAGTGAAATTTTTTTACCATTTCAAATTTTAATTGGTATTCTTCTATCTGTTTCTTTAACTCTTGTAATTTGTGTTGAAAAATGATTAACCGATGCATATAATCCATAATGAAAGAAATTTCTTTGTGTCATGCTATAAATATTAAAACTGACGCATGCGTATTAAAGTTGTTTAACTATTTTTGTTAGAGGATTATAGCTAAATATTTTATCGTGGAGGATGAGACAATAAACAGAGGTATTTTTCTGAATATTTTCATTTGTTTCAAATTCAACTCTTATAACTACAGAACCATTTTGAAGCGATTCCTTCTGATGAGAGCAATCAATGTGTGAAATAGGCGAAATTGTCTTAAATTTTTCAGGCGCAAAAATTGGTTCACTTGTCAATCCATAGTAAGAATTTCTAAAATTGGCAAACATTTCATATAGAGCAGAAAATTTGTTGTCTTTAAAATTTAAATATAAATCGTGATATGGATATCTCTCAGAATTTAAAAAAATTCTTATGTTTGTTAGGTCAACGTTATCAAATTGACTCATGTCCTTTTTTAATTTTCCTTTTCGATCTACTTGGAAGGCAATAACAGCATGACGGGGCGTTTCCAGTTTACTAGTTGTTTTTACCGGCCATGTATGACGCGTTGCTTCAGGTAATTCGGAATATTCAACACATTCCCAGCTTCGAAATCCTAACAATATTTCCTTGTTTGTTTCTAATATTTTCGTTAAGGCAAGTTGTTGAGGAATATCTACCTCGATATGTGGCACTTTCCAATACAATTTTTCAATCGTGACTTTTGGAGTAGGAAGTTCTAATGTTTTGGGTTCTGTATCATCTATAAAGAGCACAGCATCTAAAACCACCCAGCATTGTGAAGCTTTACGTTTTCATTGTTATTAAAAGATAAATATCCTTTGAGTGTTGATGTTAAACCAACATTTCTTACAGAGTCTACAGTTACTCCATTTAATTCATAACGTATTTCTCGAAACAAAAACGCAATACCATTGTTGACAAATCTTAATTCTTCTGTATATTTTCCTTCTTGATTAGCGAGATTTCCTTCTATATATAGAATACTTTCTGAAGGTAATGTGTATGTGTCTAATTCTTGCATTGGAATACGTATTTCATCATTATAATCAAATTTTGAAGAAATGAATGGTTGATAGGTATGTAATTCGGAGCCATTTACAGAGTTGTCAACATATAGACTTTCATTAACGTTTAAAATATCCATTATTTAAAACTTTAAAACCCAACGATTTCAGAAACTGATGGTTTTTTGTTGTTAACCGTTTGATGTTTTTGGAACTACTAACTTTGTGGTTAGGTTTTTCTTTTTTATAAGATTTACTTACGGAAATAGGTTGAAATTTAGATACAAATGATCTGTTATATCTAATAACCATTGTTGTTAGTTTTTAAATGTAATCTTACGGTAATGGTTTCGTTTCTGAAATTTATAAGGTGACCGTCTTGATCAATTATTTTTACAGTAATGTTGTTGATTGTTTGAACGCTAATTGGAAAGTATAATATAGGTAATGGTGATTCCACTATTTTATACCCTGGTGGTACCGTTGGAAAAAATTGGTGAATTATGTGAACTGGTTTGCCATTGTTAAATGAACCTACACAAATGTTACAATCAACACAAATAGCATTAACCTTGGAAATATTTACAACATTGTCAGATTCACTCCATTCATGAGGCTTGATTTTCCGTTTATTAAAACCTAAAAGGTTTCCTATTGAATCATCTTTTGTGAAATCAATTTCTTTACTGCATTTTAGGGTATTGAGATTTGTCGTTAATCTAAACGAAGAGTAAAAATTTCATGCAGTTTGTTATTTATCAATGTACTAAGTCTTTTATGTCATAAGTTCCATCCGGAATAACAATAACTTTACCATCTACGTAAACTTTATTGTTTCCATCCTCTATATTAGGGATACTCATAAATGACTCAAAATCAGCTAAACCTAATAAATATTGCTTGTCGTCATCCAAATAGATGGGAGGATTAAAATCAGATGATAAAATAGAAGAATTCCCTGTAAGCGTAAATGTTGTAGACATTCCAAACTTTTTTTTTCCTTTCATAATACCTGTAACCATCAAAGTTGCAGTTTTTTCACCCAACGATGAATCCTTAGCCTTTACTCTTTGCCAAGCCTTATCTGCTTCGTGTCTGTTTGATAAATCGTTAGATTGCGAGTACGCTATGTCATGATCTTTACAAGCATCGTCTAAAGGATTTATGCCACTATCCCCCCTACTTAATCTTTTTTCCAACTTTGTTCCCGGACCGCAATAGTTATAACCAGGAATGTGTAGTTCAACAGGTAGACTATTAATAAGTTTATTTACTAAACCCGTACCTTTCTTCTTACTCTTCTTATTGGATGTAATCGAGTAAGGGTTGTGTATGATCATTTTATAGTTTTTGTAAACTGAGTCGATAGAGCTGCTCGTCTTCTATAAATAGTAAAACGGGCAGCAAATTGACTTGGCTGTTTTTTTTATAAATACATATTATTTAGAATGTTAGGTCAGTTATTGCTGACGATGTGGATTGAAAAGCAAGCTTTTTCTTTACCTATTAAAAACCATGATGAAAAAATCTTAAACAAGCCATTTAGAAAACATGGAGATCTCTTTGGTGGTGAATCAAAGAGATGTCTTGTTGTAGGAGCATCGGGGGTTGGCAAAACGAACTCCATTCTCACATTACTTGAACATCCAAACGGAATAAGATTCGAAAATATTTATTTATACTCAAAATCGTTACATTAACCCAAGTATGAGTATTTAAGAAATTTGCTAAAACCTATTAAAGAGATTGGTTATTTTGAATATGACAATGATGAAAATATTATATCCCCTCACGATATTAAACCAAATTCAGTTATTATATTTGATGACATTCCATGTCAGAATCAAACTGTTATAAGGGACTATTTTACATTTGGGAGACATAAAAATACGGATTGTTTTTTCATTTTTCAAGGTTATTCGTCAATTCTCAAGGGGCTTATACGTGAAAATGCAAATCTCTTAATTTTATTTAAACAGGACCTAAGTAGTTTAAAACACATATATAATGACCATTCCATGATGGATATGACTTTTGAGAAATTTAAAGCTCTCTGTGAACACTGTTGGAAAGAAGACTACGGTTTCGTTGTAATCGATAAGGACTGTCCCTTAAATTCTGGCAGATATAAACGACTAGCAAGAGAGTTAGTTAAATCAAGAAGAGCAGTAAAACAAAAATATCAAGCATTAAAGTCAGAAGCCTCAATGACTCAAAGCCAATTAGAGAAAACATATCAACCGATAACACAACCACTACAGCAATTAATTTCAAATATTGCAAAAACGGAACCAACTGACATAAAAGAAGAACCTCATAGTTTTAAGGAATTTTATAGTACTTCTACTCCAACAAGGGCAGCTAAGAGAAAACTCGGGAAAACTCCCGTTTTACCCACCGAGTTACCATCATTTTTTGATAGGAGTATTGCATCTACTAGTAATTTCCCTACCATTCAAGAAACAAGCACAGTAGCTGAAACTACACCCCCATCGGGTGATAGTACTGTAGAGAATTTAAATATCTCTGATATTTTAGAGCAAACTAGACAAACAATTCAACAATACGTTGACACTCCAGGATATAAAGATTGGTTGGTAGATTTTGATGAATTGCCAAGAAAATATATCGATGAAGGAGTTAGGGATACAAGACATATATTTGATCACAATTATGGTATTGTTCATGATTTGGAAACAAACAAATTTCTTTTAGGGACAACAATGAAACCAGTTGAAATTATTAATAAAAATATAAAAGTTGAGGGTGTAACCTACAAAGGCACTCCAGGTTTATACGAACTACTTTTTAAAAAAGAACCTATTGGTTACAAGAAAGAAGACTTAGATCAGTATATGGACATTCTATCAAGAACTAATGCATATCGCAGAAATCACGACCGTAATGAGCAAGTTCAAGGTAACGGTTCAGTCAAATATGTAACTATTATAGGACCATACTTACAAACCAAAGGGGTAACGAAAACAAGAAATATTAAAACACCTGCAAAAAATCTCATAGAAGCATTTAGTAGACCTAAGGCTCCATATAGGCAAACAAGGCAGAAACTGGGAATGGGGATATTGAAACTTAACAAAACAGATACGGACTATGTATATTGGGACAACATCAACGAACTTGTTGATAGACTTAGACTTTTAATGGCTTCTCGGGTTGCCGGGCATACTGGACATAATAATGAAATAATCTCAATTATTGAAGAACTACGAGAAGCCAAAGTAATTCTATAAATAAAAGTTTTTAAAGTAAAAAGCAACAGTTGCATATTATATATTGAGTATGTCGGTAAATAAATTTGGAACTCATATCCTAAATGCCAATGAAGACTTATATTACTTTTGCATCCTTCCCATGGTTCTTGGACATTCGACAAAATCAATTAATCTACCGAATGGTGAAACAAGACGGTGTTTTACTATTAGCGGCGATGAAACTACTTTAGCGTTTCCATTTCCAGAAGCAGACGTGATAAAAGTTCACTGTAGTAAAGACATAGATTTTATCATAAATAACAATATATTTAGTTCGATTGAACTATTAGGTCATAAACTCGGTAATGGTGATAATATTTCTGTTGTAAGATCTCTTAAATATTCTGCATCACCTGGAGTGTTATACGCAGGATTGGTTTTAAAGTGTAAGACTGAAAATGAATAAAATTAATGAGGATGTCGTTAATGAATTGCATAGACCCGCTAGAAGAAATTTTAAACGAAGACGAGTAATCGTAAAAGGGCTTAAGGATTTGTTTCAAGCAGATTTAGTTGAAATGCAACCTTACTCAAAATTTAATAGAGGATATAGATATATATTAGTGGTAATCAACACTTTTTCTAAATTCGTTTGGGCACTACCTATTAAAACAAAAACTGGTAAAGAGGTGGCTGCAGCAATGAAAAAAATTCTCAAAGACTTAAAAGAAGCCCCTAAACACCTGCAAGGCGTTCCAAAAAATATACAAACAGATAAAGGAACATAATTTTATTCCAAAGATTTTCAGAAGCTAATGAAACAGTTTAAAATCAATCACTATAGTACTTTTTCTAATTTGAAAGCAAGTATCGTTGAGCGAGTGAACCGAACATTAAAGAATAAAATGTGGAAAAAGTTTAGTCTTCAAGGAAATTATAAATGGTTAGATATATTGCCTGAAATTGTTAGTATGTACAATAATACAGTACACTCTACAATTGGTAAAAAACCTAATGCTGTTAATAAGGGAAATGAAAAAAATATATTGAAATCATCATTTACTCATATGAAAACAGTTGATCCCGATTTAAAAAAATTTAAAGTTGGTGACTTTGTTCGTATAAGCAAACACAGAGAATTTTTTTCTAAAGGGTACACACCCAACTGGTCAAATGAAATTTTTAGAATAAAAAAGTTACAACTTACAAATCCTACAACCTATTTACTTGAAGATGAAAACAAATCAGAAATTCAAGGAGGCTTTTACGGAAAAGAATTACAAAAAGTCAGATATTCAGACATATACTTAATGGAAAAAGTAATAAGAAGAAAAGGAAATAAGGTGTTAGTTAAATGGTTGGGATTAGACAAAATACATAACTCATGGATATTAAAAAAGGATATTTTGTAAAATATTCATCAATAAAACACATTTTTTTTATATTACTATTGTTTTATTTTATAATCATATTTAACATATTATTTAAAACAGGTTTTAAAATAATTTCACATAATTCAATTCGTCTTTTAAAATGTTGTTGGTCTACAAACTCTTGAGGCGACATACGAGATTTTCTATATGCAAACGTCCATGCATGCATCGTATGAAGTTGATTTTTAGTTTCATCAAAACTTACTGATTTCTTCATAATATTTTCTTTCTCTTAATTTTTGTTCGAGCTGGATTGGATGCATTAGTAATAATTCCAGCATTGTACAAACATTCCCACTATTGGTGTTTTCACTTGGCAACAGAGTATCATATACTTTTTGAAGACAATTGATTTCGGAAAACAGACTATTCTTAAAAATGTCGAAGTAACTGTTAAATTGCTGTTTTTGTAAAATATTTAATCTGTATTCGATTAAAGGTATTTGTTCCCATAATCTGCACACAGTTTCATTTCCAAAACAATATTTTTCAAAAATATAGTTTCTTGAAAGGCGTTTGATGAGAAAAAGTAATTCGTTATAACAGCCTGATATTTTAGTAGGTCTTTCCAATCATCTTTACTTAGAACAATAGATTGGTTCTTGTTAGATTTCTAAACACAAACCAATATTCACAAACTTTGATTTGGATTTATTTAAAGGGTACTGTTTACAATTTACTATGGTTTGTTTTTCAATAGAATGTATAGATGTTTTAAACACATTGGACGTTACTCTCTGAGGGCTGAACATTATTAGACCGTGGAATATAGAAACTAACTAAATAATGATTTGCAGCACATTTTTATAGTCTACTGTCCCCTCCACTTAAATGGAGGAGGGAGATTACTTAACGTTGGAGGAGATAAAAAATTAAACTACAAAAAAATCAAATACTAAAACTTTTAATTCAGGTTTTCAAATACATTACAAAAGCAACGTAAGATGAAATAATTGATATTAAAGGCAGAAACAAAATTATGTTTTTTATGAACAAATTCTATCCATTCAGAATTTTCATATAATTATTAACATTTAAATCATTTTCTGAAATATTATAAGTAAACAAATGTGAGTTTCCATCTATGTAAATCATTCTCATTTGCTTATAACAATCAGTTTAATTTTTATTCTTATTGATGCACACGTCGGCTCTAATTGTGCTAGAAATATGATTAACATATAGTATTCTGCCAACAAGGGAGACTAACACGACTAATGAAGTAGTAGTCATTGTTCTAAAACAACTAAATAATACTGTTTGTTACAACATTTTATATATTCACACAAATTAGTGAAACAGATCATCAATGAAACAAATTTTATAAAACTTGACAACTTTAACTTCCTTTTCCAATTTCAAAACCGGATAACAATTGTGTATCAAAACCACTTTTATTGCGAGTCTCTTCTAAACATAGTCTTTTAGATTTGGATTCTTGTTCAGATTGTAAAATAGATACATTTTTAATCATTGATTCTATATTGACAATATCTTTGTGACCCCATGCTAAAGTTTTTGTGGTATTTGAAAGACGATATCTTTTATCGTCATGACTTGTCAAGGCTAGTTTGTTAATCAAATTCGTATAAATATTGTGTAGATGTGACTTAAAAACATACATTGTGCAGTATACTTTTTGACCTTTTTCCACAACATCTTTATAACCTGATAAGTTATGGTTTTTACACAGTATGCCTTAGCACCGGTACCAAAAAAACTTTCTAAAGGTACACCTTTATATTCATCCTTAAATTTACCAACCACTGATGTGGATATCGGCATATTATGAATATTTGGTTCAGGATAGTTAGAGGTGTCAAATTGATCCAGATTTTGCTTCATATCTTCATAAAAATTTTCCGTTTCAATTTCTAGTATTAAAGAATCAGTATCAGTGTACAATAAACTTACATTATCTCCATATTTTAATTTTAAATATCCGTAATAAAAATCATACATTACAGTTTTTGCAATATCCAATATACTCATTCCAACATAAATGGGCTTATTATATTCGATACATATCTTTTGAAGTTGAATAGCTACTAGATTTTCTGAAAAAATTTTTAAATCTTTAAATTGAGGTTTTGCAATTAATTTCTCAGCACTTAATTTGTTTCGCTCCCTCTCCCATTGAGTCACTAGCTTAATATCTACTCGGTTATCGACATTCTCCATAGTTTTACCAAAAATACTGTTATTTGCCAATTTGTACGAATTTTTTTCAAATTTATTTTTTGAAGCATTTCGTAAATTAATATTTAAATCAATATATTTAGCTAACCATGGCGATTGTGTAAATTTAATTCCCCTGTGTATTTTGAGAAGTTTAAGTCCAAATTTTAAGCTTTGCTTCAAAGCACGATAATGAAGAACATAATTGTACTTATTGTTTAAATTGGGAATTAGTTTAGAAAACTTGGAAATTGGTGGCTTAAATTGTTCGGGACAGAGCGGAAAGTCGTTATGGCCTTCATGTAAATTCTGAGGATATTCTAAGTCAACTTCAAATACATAACCCGCAGATGATGTATCTGAAATATTTAAAATATTAAGTTCATTAATTTCGTCCTCAGATAGCCAAACAAAGTTTTTTTCTGGCAAATACTGTTTCATTGCAAAACCATACAAATTTGTTGCATCTAAATAGGCAATATATTTTGTTGGATACTTAGGATTGAAATTATCAAGAAAAGGATTATTTGCCTCCGATTTTCGAGCTGAACAAGTACTAACTCCCCCGCGAACCCCTTTTTTGAAGAAATGAATCATATCTGGATCAGTCAATAATTCCAATTCTACATTTGTAAATTTCATGATAGCATCCCAACACATTGAAGGGCTTGTTACATAGTTCACGGGATCTAATTTATAAGTTTTATAACAAGTATTTCTATAATTTTCAAAAACATCGGCTAAAAGGAGAACGTCAGATTTCAAATATATATCTGAATATTCACCTATCGTGGAGCACTTGAATACATTCCATACCTCTTTAGCTCTAATGTAATCTTCATTACTAATATTTTCATCAATTAAGTCATTATAAAATTTATCAATATCGGGCAAAGATTTATTATCCAACTTATCAATCAATATATGAATAAGGAAAAACTCCTTTTTGCCTAACATATTTAAATTGCTCTGCGTCTGAAAAATGTTTCTTAATTTCAAGACATTGAGAACTATCTAAAATATTAGATAGTGATTCAAGAGATTTTACCCTGAAATGAGTCTATAAACCGTAAATTTAAGTAAACTATCTTTTTATTTTTAGAGTCATACGAGTTTACCATAATTTCGTAATTCTTTAGATTATGAAAAATTATTGGAATGTAAGTTGGAGGTATGAAATGTAAATTACAAATAGAATGAGCAGCGCCCCTATAGTTACCGCTAAAATGACAGTGGTACTTACATTTTTTAAAATTTCCGTCTGAAAAAGGTTTTTCACATATATAACACACAAATGCATTTTCAAATTCTTTTTGTTGCAAACTAGTTAACTTATTCATAGGGGAGAGAGAGAGAGAATTTAGTGTGAAAGCGCATCAGCATCTATTGGCTATTTAGCGCTGCATAACATTTCTTTAGTTATTTATAAATATTGGTTGTTTCATATTTCTCTGTATAGCTTAGCTTCTTTAAGAAAGATAAGTATGTTTTTAATGTTTTTGGGTTCTGGGGTCAATATCATATTTAGGTTCCCGCTTGGTATGTTATGAGTGTTCCTCAAATTAGTTAGAGCGTTGCATTCCATAAAAATGTGTTTAATTGTAAGGGGAGTGTTGCAGTGTTGGCATATCGGTGGTTCGTCATTATTTAATAAGTATAGATGTGTTAATCTGGAATGCCCTATTAGTATTCGATAGTATACTGATTGATCTTTTCTGATTCTTTGAGTTTGTTCAGTATAAGTTCTTCTGGAAAACTTTTGAAAGCTTCTTGGAGTTTATTGTGCCCCTCTAGAAGTTCCCAATCTATGTTGTTAAGGTTATGTATAAAGGTGTTTATCTTCGGATTAAGATCTCTATGAAATAACGGTAGAAGGTGGGTATTGCCTGAGGCTGACTTTGCCAGATTTTCTGCAGTTTCGTTCCCCTTAATCCCAATGTGGCCTGGGGACCAAATAAATGCTATGGTTGAGTTTCGTCTGAGGTTTTTAATTATCATATTTTGGATGTTGATAATTGACGGATGTTCAGAGTGAAATTTGGAAATTGCCTAGAGTGCACTTTTGGAGTCAGAAGCTATGAGCCATTTATCATTGGGAGAGTTAGAGATATATATGATTGCTTCCTCAATGGCATGTAGTTCTGCTGTGAAAATGCTGCATGTAATATCAAGGGTACAGCTTTTAGATAGGTTGGCCGAGAAAAAGGCTGAACCGACTGAAGTTGAGGATTTAGAGCCATCGGTATATATTATTTTGTGATGTGGGAAGTTGTTTTCAATTGTATCTTGAAAAAAATTTCTAATTAATTTAGGGTTGTCTGATGATTTGTCAAATGTACTCATGCTAAAGTTAATTTCTGGAGGCGTCCTGATCCAAGGTGGGAAATTGAAAGCTTCTATAATTGGGGATGAGGGGAACGAGAAATTATGATCAATGGAGATTCGTTGGTATAGAATATTTGCTGGTATAGTGATTTTGCTATTTTCATAAGTGGGAAATTGAAGAGTAGTGGTAGTTGGGGTTTAGTCCATAGAGAGGCCGAATTGGGGATGAGGGTTTGAGAGGTAATACGAGAAATTATGATCAATGGAGATTGAGTTTTGTATGGTATAGAATATATTGCTGGTATAGTGATTTATACTAGTTTAGTTTTAAGGTATTTAAAGTTTGAACGGGGATGGGAGAATTTGATAATACTAGGTTGTTCATCATGGAACAGTTTCTTTTCTTACAGAAATGTGTTACGGAGGATTTGGATGGTGAAAAGGAGAAACCGTATTGGGAAGACCATCGAGAAAGGGAGTTGAGACATGTTTGAATTTTCCTTTCGCAAGTTCTTGAGCTGGAAGATGCGTAGTGGATGACTAAGTCATCCGCGTAGAGACGATATGTTATTTGTGAAGAAATAAATGTTCTAATGCTGTTTATTGCGATCAGAAAAAGAGTGGGACTGATAACTGAACCTTGGGGAATGCCATTTTCAAGAGTAAGAACATTTGAAAGAGTATTTGCAATTTTAACTTTGAAAGACCTATCAGTAAGGAAATTATTTATGAATATGGGGAGATTGCCTTTGAAGCCCCATTCATTTAGTGTTTTTACTATACCATATCTCCATGTAGTGTCAAATGCATGAGAGAGGTCAAGAAAAGCACTTAGCAGATGATTTTTTTGGATAAAATTTTCATGAATGTCAATACTCATGCCCATCAGATGATCAATAGTTGAGAATCCTCTGCGGAATCCGATTTGATTTGGGTCGATTAGGTTATGTTTTTCCATGAACCAGAGTAATCGATAATTTACCATTCTTTCCAAATGGGACGATAATTGTTGATAATGAAGTGAGGTTTGCCAGTCTTATAAATTGGGATTAGAGTTGATAGTCTCCAAGAGGAAGGGAATGTATGTTTCATCCAGATGATGTTGTATAGGTTAAGAAGATGTAAGATCGCTTGTTTTGGTAGGTGAAAAATCATGGGAATGAGAATGCCATCTGAACCTGGTGCATTGTTTCTACATAATTTAAGGGCATTTTCTAGCTCAGATATAGTAAAGGGAAGATTATAGGTATATTCTGTGGACGATTCAAATTTAATTGTTTGTTCCTCAGGAATTTCTTTTATCTGGATAAAGGCAGGATTAAGGTTATGTGTGACAGATATATTGTAGTAGTGTTCAGCGAAGCAGTTTGCCATTTCTTCTTTATTATTAATCCAAATGTCATCAAAGATAATTCCATTTATGGTGCTTGAAGGTTTACCTTTCAATCTGGTGATTTTGCTCCATAATTCATGGCTGGTAACCTCATGGTTAATTGATGATGTGTAATTATTCCAAGAATTTTTCTTAGCTTCTTTTATTGTCCTTTTAGCTTGAGCCCGCATTCGTTTGAATTCAATAAAGTTTTCAGAAGAAGGAGAATGTTTGAATCTATTTAAGGCCCTTTTCCTATTCTTAATTGCGTTTTTGCATTCGTTAGACCACCATGGTACCGGCGGGCGATTTGGAAGTAAGTAGTTGACGGGAATATGTGTTTTGGCTGATTTGAGGATTGCTTCCGTGAATGAGTTGATGGATTGATCTATATTGTCAGCGTTGATGGGAGGACATTCGAATGTGGATTCATACATGATCCAGTTGGCTTGTGAGATGTTATAGATCTTCTTGTGGAGAGTTTGCGGAAGCCATTTAAGGGATCTAAGGAATATGGGGAAATGGTCGCTGCTATACAGGTCGTCAAGTACTTCCCATTGATAGTCGGTGTAAAGGGAGGGGCTAGATATAGTAAGGTCAATTGAGGAAAAAGTGCCGGATGAGGAGCTCGTGAAAGTGTGACAGTTGGTGTTAAAGAGAGAGAGTCCGTGGTTTTGTATAATATCCTCAATGATTCGATCTGTATGTGAGGAACCCCATATTTTGTTATGACTGTTGAAGTCGCCAGCTAAAATAAATGGAGTGGGGAGCTGTAAAATCAGGTTATTTATGCCCTTATAGTTGAAGTTATATGCGTTTGGAAGGTAGATCGAGCATAGTGTGATATTGTGAGGTGTAAGTCTTATTGCTACTATTTCAATATTGGTGTTTAGTGATAAGATGGAGTATTGAATTTGATCCCTGATAGCGATGGCGACACTACCTGAAGCTCTGGCAGGGTCATTTCGGTCTTCCCTTATTATATTGAAGTGTTTCAGACTAATATTTTGATTAGGTAAAAGGCTAGTTTCTTGGATTAAAATAATTGACGGTTTTAATCTAGAGATTAGGAGTTTTAGATCTTCTATGTGATTTCGTAATCCAAGCATATTCCATTGTAGGATATTGGGAGAGAAAATACTATTTATGTGATTTTTTGTGGTCTTTGGAGCTGGATTTATCTCTAGATGAAGATTGACTTCTGTGACTCTTAGATGTCGAGTCTGAGGTCACATATGAGTCAGAGGAGATTTCTCTGGTGACCTTGTTGGGAGTAGGTCTTATAGGTTTTGGTGCGAATGAGGTAGAATTGGAACTAGAAAGGCCCCCTTGAGGGTAGTTTGAGTGAATTTTGTTTTTAGAATTTGATTGAGTTTGAGAGGAGTTTGAGGATTTTGAGGAAGTTTTGGTATCGGGAGGAAGGGGAATTAATAAAATTAATTTCAAGACATTGAGAATTATCTAAAATATTAGATAGTGATTCAAGAGATTCTGGTAAAAACTGAAATGAGTCTATAAATCGTAAATTTAAGTAAACTATCTTTTTATTTTTAGAGTCATACGAGTTTACCATAATTTTTTTACTAAAAGAAATATATTTTTTTTTGTTTTGAGCAATAACGCTAATTGATTCTTTATTGTTACATAATGACTTAATAAATAGATGAGAATCGTAATTCTTTAGATTATGAAAAATTATTGGAATGTAAGTTGGAGGTATGAAATGTAAATTACAAATAAAATGAGCCGCGCCCTTATAGTTGCCGCTATAATGACAATGGTCCTTACATTTTTTAAAATTTCCGTCTGAAAAAGGTTTTTCACATATATGACACACAAGTGCATTTTCAAATTCTTTTTGTTGCAAACTAGTTAACTTATTCATAGGCTTTTGATTTCTAAAATAATTGTTATAAAGATTTTTCACATCAAGTTCAATATATTCAATAAACTTTTCAGCACAATCAGTTCCACGATAAAGTTTTAAAGATGTGAGATTATTATCAAATGATGATTTAATGTAATAAGCGAATGAATATGGCACATGTTCAGCAGTTTTAACTGTATAGGAAGTTGTAGGATCAAGCTTTTCGTTTTCAACGTTTTTTAAATAGCACTCGAAATCAGCATAAATTACAAAAGGTGCTTTATACTGCTTTTGAATATTTTGAAACTTTAATATGTTTTCTGGAATTTGATTTCCAAACTTATCTAAAATAAGTTCATCTGAAGGATATTCAATACGAACAGATGTGCAATCATATTCTAAGTGTCTTTGTAATTTTTCGTAGGTACCAAAATATTGTAAACATCCTTCACACAAATTTTTTCTACATTTCTTTTTTGACAGTTGTTTAAAACGTAATTTAGATAAATCTTTTATCCAACAATAATGACTATTACCATCATCAGAAGTATTTAAAAGTAGATTGATATGTAAATTCTTTTTATGTCTATTATAGTGTAATGGTCCTACAATCTCATTTACATATACTCCATTTCTAAAAAATTTCTCAACCCCATAGACATTTATGGATAAATTATTTTTGTTTTCAAAAGTACTTATCTGCTCTAATTTAACTGAAAAATTAATACCTGTAAAATCAAAGACAGTTCTGAAGTCCCGGTACGAGGAAGTTTTCCTAGGGTCACCTGAAGGTTTACATATTGCTGATACAACGGTATATGCAAAACAGAAATCATCTTCATTCAAAATGTTTACCAAACTACCTCGGAACTCTGGAATTGGAATATAAGAGTAGCCACATAAAGGATTGTACTTGTTGATGTTTACTTCTAAATGGAGAATTTGTTGTAAAATCCAACCTGCAATTTAAAGAAGAGATAATTAGTATTTATTAAAAGAGACTGTTGTAAATTAAGATAAATTGAAGCAATAGCGTTTGAAATTTAACATTTTTGCAAGTAATTATTAACTTACCAGAATCTCGTTCGGGTAGTTCATCTGCTTTGGTTGTTAGAATTTTGAATAGTTCGTCATAGAGATTATTTAAATCAGTCGTCTCAGTCACGTTATGGAAGGCTGTGTTGAATGATTTAACGGATGTAGACTTCAAAACTGGCGAGTAGTAGATACCAAATAATTCTGCATTTATCTTAACGCATCTATATAATTGCTGTTGCTGGCGAATTAATGTTACGACTTTCTCGGAAACTTCTTGCTGAAACTTTTTAAGGTTGACATGCATTTTGGGTGAGTAAACCTTGTATGCAGCAATTCGACTCTTAAAAGCACTTCTAATAAGGTCTATTCCACTTCCATATTTAATAGTACTCTTGCTTTTGTGGACATTTGTTCTTAGATGAGAGTTCCAAGCATTAAAATTAATATCAGCTTTACAGTCTTCGCAATAGCGAGTTGCATTATTCCTGAAGAATTTTGCATCAACTGAAACAAAAAATAATTTTTTTTTAATTCACTATAATAATTTATATGCAATATAACATAATGAGCGGCGTAGCAAGATGGGGGAGAGGACTGACCACTGCCCTGCCCCTGGACGCTTAGTGAGTCAAGCAAAAAAGATCATTGAAATAGCACAAAACAAATTTTATTGTTTTTCTTATATTTTAATTTATCCTAATTCTTAGTAAATAATGTAAATATACTTACTATCGATTAAATACTCATCCGGATTATGATTTGTGTCTCTTTTTAAACATGATTCTTTAATGTGTCTTATGGCATTTCGTCTCTGTGTAAATTCTTTTAGACAAAGTGTGCAGAGAAGGGTAACTTTGAACTGGATATTTATAGGTTTAGTTTCTCTTTAAATAAGGAATTGTGAATTTAAATTTAATAGTTTGCGCTTACGTGTTTTTTTTTATTTTTAAAACATTTATTTACCACCAAAGCAAGGATTTTTCATAAAAATATTACCTAAATTTAAAAGAAGCTCACCCTGTCTATGAATTATTTTTTTAACAGTTGAGCAAGTAAAATTACTCAAATGTTTACATTCATTCAAATTGAAATAGTTGTTTACCATTGATTTGAACGTCGCACAACCACGTCTTTGATCTGTTTTTGATAAATTTTGCTTTGGTTTTGAATCTAAAAATTTGTTTAATTCACTTCTGTAGGGAGTTTTTAATGAATTGCTGAGTTGGGTTGTAACAACGGCCCCTGATTTTTCGATATCATCGGTTTTGATTTTTTTCATGACATTTGTTTCGTCGTCAGAAGATTCAGAAGCAGAACGTTTTCGTTTGTTCTGAACTTCTTTATATTCGACAATTTCACACGAATTGAGGTGAGGTTTCGGTGGACTATGGTTGCAATTTTGAACAACATTGTACACCTCAACATCACCTACAATTTCGTTACAGGTTTGGTCGAACACCGCTATCGATTTTTGGTGGAAATGTAATTTAGGAGCTGGTTGGTATTCCTCCCTGATTATTTTAACCTCAATAACGGTCTCTGTTGAATCTTCTGACGACGAAACAGAAATTGGTGAGTAGACTTTTTGCTCTACCTGAAATTTATTTTCACCCTCAACTCCCTGAAATTCATTTTCACCCTGTTTCCCCTCAACTCCCTGGCTCGAATAAACATCATTGACCAACATTTCAAACTTTTGATTTTCTAAATTAATTTCCTCCTCATTAACAGTGAAATATTTTGAGGAGGCCTCTCTAAGACTGTCTAATGATTCATTGACTGGATTAATATCTGAATTAAATTCCCCAAAGCTCGCTATTTCTTCAAAATTTATTGTTGAAATCAGTTCAGGGTGAACTGCATTATTTTGATTATTAAAAATTGTAACTAAATTGTTTATAATTGTAGCGTCATCGATATCACCAATTTCTGATTGAGTATTATCCATGTTCTCATTAAAATATTTTTCTAACGCGTCCGGTTTTAATTGACACAAATGACAATCCATTAAATCATGGACTGGGCAAGCCTCTTCCAAATCAAATAAGGTAAAATCAAATTCAAAATCAAAGTCAGTTAGAGAATTCATAGTGGTAAAAAATAAAAATCAAACCTGCAAAAATCACAAAACGAAAGAAAGCTGTAAACTAGATCACACAATGTAGGATAAATTTTCAACACTCAAAACATAAAATTTAGGAGTAGGATAACTAGGGATTTGCAGTCTAAAAGGCACGAAAACACAATTACACAAGAGAATTCACCGCAGACACTTAGAAGCACGATAGGAACTGGCGTACAAGAAATACGACTTTCAACTGACGGTACATGTAAACTCGAAAGCCGCTTAAAACCACTTCTTGTTGTCACGCCCACTGGCAAGGTTGGTGGCTGGTACAGCGTGGTACCAAGGTCAACTGGTGTCAAATACCTCCCGACGTGAACTCGGCAACTATAAATTCTTTTTTTTTTTCCCAACTCGGTTTTTTTTTTTTTTTTTTTTTTAAATTTTGCAACTCGACTCGAACGAACTAACAACTTCAGTTGAAGTACAAATATCCGAAAAAATGTGGTGTATACCGGGGAAACCAACAACTTCAGTAGAAGTACCAATATCACCCAAAATGTGGTGTTCACAGGAGGAACCAGGAACATCTGCCGAAATACCAATGTCCCCCAAAAAGTGGTGTTTACCGGAGGTAATAGAAACAACTTCAGCCGGAGTATCCATGACTCCACATCGACAACAGCAGTTGATGTCACCAGAGCTTACACCAACAGAAACATCACCCCCAGCATCAGCTCCATCAGAATGGTCAGAAACTGTGGATGAGGTCGTGCTAAGACTTCTGCACGATTTAGAACTTTTATTTGGTATAAAGGTAAGCAATGGACCTATTCAAATTGATATTGTGCCGTTAGTGTCAGTCCCAATAAGTGCCAAGAGAAAACAACCCAAAAGGTTGTGCAAAAAACCGTTCAATTATAAATATAATTTTTAGTTTTAGGAGCAGAAGACTATTATAATTTATAGTGTTAAATGTAAATGACCATTATAATACAATACAAAGTGCAAAAGGTAATTTTAAATATATTTTTTAGTAATATTAATTCGATGTATAATAAATATTCTTAAATTTTATTTTGTTTCTTTTTTTGCGTCCGCATTTAATTGGTAATAAAACGTACTAAGGAGCATCAAATATGGAAGTGTGTGGGGCTAAAAAAAAAATTATGTATGATAATAATATTCTATATTATGTGTTTAAACAAAAATTAATTATATTTTCTTATATTTTATTAATAATTAAATTGTCTTGTGATAAATCTACTTCTATTTTTTTTTCATTTAACAAGTTTTATAACAATTTTTATAATCATATAATATTTTTATAATCATATAATATTTTTACATTAGCCAAGGCACAATGCCAAGGACTTAAATTTTTATGAAAATAATATTCTGGAATTTTCTTAAATTTGCGTAGTTTGGGTTCCTCGTTGACTGGAATGCTTATGATCAGCTCTGGGGTGAAAATTTTTCTTAAAAAGTTTGTCTTTGTAATGCCTTTGACATAGATCTTCGGATTACTATATGTCTTTACAATATTCTTGAGTATTTCTTCTATTTCATTTAATTCTATATATCTAACGTCCCATTCCAACCCATGATATTCTTCAGACCAATCAACTATTTCTTGATCCTTGGCAGATAACATGGTTCTTTTAAATGGTGACTTAAAAAGAAAATTAGACCAGCGTACACCATCGTAGATAGCAAGCTCCTTTGAGACCAAGTCAAAATAGACAATTATAATCTTGAATGTCCACGAATAGTTCTGAATAGCACTCGACCATGATTAATCTCCTACTATTAATTGTAAAGGTTATTCTGCAATTTTATTTTTAAAATAACTTTTGTCCACTAAATGGTTTCTAATGTTTTTTTATACTTCACTGCATATTCTACTGCTTTTTTATAGTGCGTAGAAAAAAACTCCTAGGTAATTTTTTGTTACTGCATATATTTACAAGTCCTCCACCATAATCCCATCATTCTATCCTTTTCAAAATGTATTGTATCTTTTTTTTTTGCTTAACTTTATTCAAAATTACTTTTGTCCACTAAATGGTTTTCAATTTTTTTCTCTTCAGTTTTATTACACACTACACAAGTTTCAGGGGCACTGAAATGAAAAAGATTGTCATTGCACAATGTACAGCGCAAGTCTTTTTCACAACATTCCATTGCTCTTTTGTAATGTGTAGACACAAAACTGTGTTTGCCAAGGGGTGCTTCTAATGCGTGCAAATAACAGCATCGTAAGCACAAACTATAAGCACCACCAAACGAAGACATTATGACGACATAATCTTGAAAAACACAAACTTCGCGGCGTAGATAATTTGGTTCAACAGCATCACTAGCACTTATTTTTTTAATATTTACTAGACCTTTTTCACCACAACCGGCATCAAAGAAAGTATGTATCCCCTCATCTTCATTATCGTCTTGAACCTCTTCAAAATTGTTTTTATCTAGATCGGCTAACCATGCTTGTTTAACGTCGAAAATGTTTTTTCCTCCCACCGTGAAATAGAGTATTTCATCTTCGTACATTGAAGACATTTTTTCCAATTGCTCAAAATGTAGGTCACTTGATTCTTGCAAAACAACGTGGCGTTAACTCATTTTAATAATATATATTTTTTAATTTCGTTACTTTTAAAAATACTGATACTACAGTAAGAATGAATTGCTCTGTTGGCTGCTAACACTTAAATAAAACATCTCCCTCCGGATGCACACGTAAGAGTGGGGAAGACCAATCAGAATCAAGCAGAGTCAAGTAGGCGTGGCAGGGACAGGCGCGGGAAGTGGCAGACCAATGAAAAAATGGTGGGGGGAGCGAGACTAACCCCCCAATCCCCTCTACTTTGGAAAAATATGAGTTCTGTAGTTTTTCAAATATTAATTGCAATATTAGATATGTTTTGACATCCGGTATTGAACAGAAAATTAATTATTTTGAAGCAGTTTATTGACAGCTACTTTATGAATAATTTTACAAAATATATAAAAAAAAAAACTAAGCCATTTTTGAAGTTGACGGCTGTGATTCTAATGGTTCGATTCCTTCTAAATCGTTGTCTTCCTTTGAAATGGTTTTGTCGTCACTACTTGAAGATCCCAGTGTGAAAACTAAATCATCAATAACCGTTTCAATTTTGCCATCTACTTCCCAGTATTTATCTTCAATAGAACGAAGATGTTTTATATACGATTTCCAATTTTCAGCCGATATTCAGTTAACCGCTTCTAATGTTATTTTATTTAAATCTTTAATTGAAAGTCACCGGTGTTGCGCTCTCGAATACATTTTTTTACTCCTGCTCATGCAAGTTCAATAGGGTTGAGGTCGCACATGTATGGAGGCAGCCTTAAAGGTGTATGACCGAGGTTACGTAAAAGACCGTCAATTTTATACTTTTTTTCTCTAGGCTTGTTGGCTGATATTACTTCATATAATTGATATTTTCTCCATGTTGGATCACATACAAGATTGTTCGATTTAAGCCACGATATCATATGAGCTTTTGTAGAGTATTTAGTTCGCACTTTATCTTCTACGTGAGAATGATAAGACGCATTATCCATTACCACGACTGATTTGGGAGGAATGTTAGGTAGAAGCTTCTCGAGCAACCACTTTTCAAAATTATCTCTATTCATCTGTCCATGATAGTTTTCAGTTGTTAGTCCCGAGCGAACTAAAATAACACCTGGAACAAATCCGTCTTCTGAACCAGCATGAACTATAGTAAAGCGACTACTAGAGTGAGTGATATTAGAAGAACATTGATTTTTTAAATATTTAATAAATAAGTTTTACTTATTTTATCTTGGACACTGGGAAACTAGGACCTTTAGTTGACCTAACTCTGGTACGGCAAAGTGAGTTTGTAAAAAAATGGCCGTTTAAGTTTGGAATTTTCTTTTAATCACTAAGTAAAAAAGCTAGATTTCCTTTTCCAGGAGACTAGCACCTGTATTCACAAAAGAGGTTTAAATTTAGACCAGGTCTAACTTGACAGTTATAGGTTTAAGATGACATTTCTAACAATTGAACAAATATTTTTTCTAAATGTCACAATTAAATGACAGTGACATAAGCGAAACATAAATGGCCAACTAAGAGAAATAGAGGAACCATATTGGCGCATACCCCTAACGTGATTTATGAATGAATTGTGATCTCTAATTCTTTCTCTAACCTTACAACAAACAAAACTTTAATAAAAAGCTAATAACATACGTTAATAACTCAAAGAATTCAAATTTATGGTTTCGCCTTGTGCATTAGTTCCTAAATTAACTATACAGTTATCTGTCTTTGTTCATGTTTGCACTTTAACAAACTTAAAATGTATGTTTTTTCTTTTTTGTCAAAATACGAAAATGTATAATTATAGAGTTAAATAGTCTTTAATCAAAACAAACTTTACAAATTGCAAAACATATATTTTAACCATAAACATATAAACATATTTTACTCATCGAGAAATGTTAAGACTTTCAATAAGTAATAGGGTAGAGTTATGTGTTTTAATGTAATAAAATGAAGACGATTTAAGTCAGAATAACATGGACATTTTTTTTTTGACAGTTGAATTGTAGCTCTATAAATTACCTCATGTTTTAATATAATATATAGAGTACAAAGAACAAAATTATGTAATAAACAAAACTTACTAACACGCCAAACAATATTATGTTATGATCGCAATATTAACATAAACATCCTTGAAAAATAGAATTTACCTTGTTTAAGGGGGAACTCTACGCAATATTATGGATCAGTTGTAAGCCTTCCGCCGCTGCAATATTGTGTAAAAACTATAAGTGATATGTATTAGCTTCAAAGTGATTTTAATAGGGAAATATGTATAGTTGGGCGCTAAATGCGATTTTTTATGAAAAATTCGAATTAATTACCTCAAATTTTGCACAAACATCAAATATTATGTTAGAATCAACTGGTAACATTTTGGACGAATCCAAGATGGCGGAACAAAATGGTAGCTGAATAAATAATTGTGGTGTAGGGACCAACTAGTGAAATTGTGGTACTAATTGAAGATGGCCGAACAAAATGGCTGCCAAATAAAATGTTTGTAATCGAGAAAAATTCACCATTTCAAGTTTTACATATTTTCACGTTTTAGTGTCCCTAGATGCTAAAATATGTTTTATCAATTCCGTCAGTCCATCTGTCGGAGTGTTTGTTTGCCAGTTCGCGGCATAGCTTAAAGACTACTTATCCGATTGAGTTAAAATTTTGATAACAAATTAAGGGTCATCTGAGGATGATCTAGTAATATTTTGGTAAAAATCCAATATGGCGAAACAAAATGACACCCTAGTGAAATGTTAAAAAAATTAATATTAAAAAACTACTTATCCAATTTATCTCAAGTTTGGACCAACATTAAAGTAGTATGTTGGAACCAAATGGTAACATTTTGGTACGAATCCAAGATGGCGGACTAATGAATTTACTATATTATATTTAAAAATTGAAATGAAAAGTCAATTGTAGCATAGGTAGAAAAAAACCGGTAAAATATTGATAGGAATGCAATATGATGGAACAAAATGGCCCCCAATAAAAATGTTTGAAAAGACAGTATATGTAACACATATATACTGTGATTATTTACTGAACCGAATTGGGTCCCATTTCACTCGTACTTCACTATTCCCAACAAAAAATCATAACGAGGGAAGTTCCGGGTAAAGGAAATTTACCGATTATTTATGTATGAACCTCGATTACACTTAGTGATACATTGACCGATTTGAATCCCTTTTCGCGGTAACTTTAAATTGCTTTATTCTATTGCTTTAAAATTTAGTGCATGTGGTTTTCAGGGACACAAAGTGCAATTTTACAATTTTAAATTTTAACCGTTGGGATTGCTGATTTTCTATGCATATGATTTTCTATTCGTTCAAGATATCGTTTATCCATAATATTAGTTGTGATTTTAAGTACACCGATTACTTCGGGGAGATTGTGGCCAACATAGATGATTTTTTAAAGAAGTTTTTAGTGTGGTACCGGGGTTATTCCATAGAAAATATATTAAAAAAGTAAAAATAGAGTAATGACGCCACTTTAAATTATTTTCTGCCAGAGAGTTTTCGCACAATCTTTTAAATACTTTAACATATATTGAAATTTTGAGCACGAAACTATAATTAATCAAAAAATGTAATTTTGGCATAGAGGTAGAGCCCTGATCTAATGGAATGCAATAATTCCTGGTCAGGTCATTTCGCTAGGTAATTACAAATCTGAATGAATGTTAATAATATTAGATAAGTTTATTCTGGACATAAAAAGAAATTAAAAAATTAAATGTTCTGAAGTATCATGTTTCATGTTTTTCGTAGTTTTTATGAAAACGAACTTTACTTCTACTAATCATAATAATTTGTGGCAAAATTTGTATGTACTTTCTAAAACTACGTATAGACTGCACATATCTCTCTCTCTCTCTCTCTCTCTCTATATATATATATATATATATATATATATATATATATATATATATATATATATATATATATATATATATATATATATATATATATATATATATATATATATATATATCATTAGTTAACGTGATTCTGGTAAAATTTTAAGTTCATTGGACCCCAGTACCTAGGTTTAGGAAGGCCTCAGGAACCTTGGGCTTGACATTTACAATAGAACCTTTTTTAAATGCAGGATTAAATAAAAAAAAAATACAGAAAAACTAAAACCGATTAAAAAAACACTGAAAAGTAAAAAAACAATACTTAATTCAATCTTGTAAATTTAACTTCATGAAGTCGGCGTCAAACTAATAGAAACTGTAAATTTTGATGGTGACATTAAACACTACAGGTCTTAGTTGGAGTCAAATTTCTGTGATGGAATAAAATATAATTTTTTGACTTCTCAGTGTTTTTAAGTAGTTTTGTTTTTTACAGTTATTGACTACTACGCGTGAGATCTTTGGATTCATAAGAGACATTTTTTTCTAAACTAGCAAAATGCTAAACAAAGGATTAATTTATAATAGTATGTAAAAAATATTATCTTCCATCTTAAAAATTTGACTTTTTGAAGTCGGCGTCAAACTAATTCTTCATTACTGCACAACAAGACATATGTATGCGTACCATGAATATAATGTCTATTTGCTGTCTTTATTGACTCCGATTTTAAAAAGTTTTTATAGAAAATCAGCAATATACATTGTCAAAAAATAAAATTATTAACGAGGTTTCTTTCAAAGTCTAGACATCTACTAAGGAAAAAAAAATTTGACATGTTACACCGATTTTAGCATAATGTATCTTGTTAACTGGACTACCGTGTATAATGTATAAAACATTATTTTGCATATAAAAAAATTGACGTGTTTCGTCATTTTTTGACATACACACAATTTTTCAATGTCAGAACATTAAACCCAACTATTCATAGTTTTCAATTTGGCTGCGTTCTCATGTTATGTTTTTTTATTTTTATACCCCTAAAAATGTCGAAAATCTACGTCCATGACACCCAAAATTTAATTCCCGCGAGACACTAACCCAGACTACTTTAAAATTTTGTTCTAAAAATATATTTTTCGTATTCTAGGGACTTGAATTAAACCCAACTTATATTTTTTAGAAAAACATTTTGCGGGTTTAATACTTAATCTGTATAGCGTACATAGTGTATTAATAATACAATATATTAGCTGTTATATGGGGCAATAAAAATAACTCCTTTTTATTCGCTTAAGAGTGGAATTTTAAAAAATTCTGAAATTTATATTTGGATAATTATTTTTAAAAGCCATTGACGAAAGAATCGTCGTTAAATATTTTTTTAGGTAAAGGGATATTGTAAAAATATATAGACATATTTAACCCCTATAAGGGTTATATTTTGAAAAGCCCGTAAGAAACTGTATAACATAATACAGCTTTTATTTTTTCGATAAGGTAAAGCATAATCGAAAAATGAGGGAGGTCTCAAATTGCAATGATTTTAATTTCACCCTGTATCTGAGAATCGAAGAGGGCTATGAAAAGTTTGTTTATAGCGTCTTTCATTTTACAAAAAAGTAAAACCGCAATTCTCTCTCATCACTAATAAGGGAATTACGCCGTAAAACCATCGAAAACCGGTAACCCTGATGTACGCTATCTAGTATTCTATTCATTTTTCGTTTTAAACTTTTTCGTCTACTTCCAGGCGTAGCTTTCAGTTAGAATATTTACGTGGCATGGCATGATTATAAACATCGGTAAATTTCCGTTACCCGTAACTTTGCTCGTTATAAATAAATCTTTCCTTTTATTAGGAATTATGAAATGTGGCCCAATTTAGTTCCATACTCAGTTAATTATTACACATATATACTGTCTTTTCAAACATTTCTATTGTTCCTCCATATTGGATGGGTACCAATTAGTTTCTACCTGTGCCACCCTTGATTTTTGAGCAAAATCTCAAATAACTTAAAGTACTTTTTACACTGATTTTTTTAAGACCGCAATTTTGTCCCATCTTCTTGAATTCGATCAGTTTATCCCTATATTACATTTAATTTTTGTGCAAAATTTGAAGCCAGTTAAATACGAATATGTTTATTAAATATTTTATTTGGCCACCATTTTGTTCCGCTATCTTGAATTTGTACCACAATTTTACCAGTTTATGTCTAAATCACATTTAATGCTTGCATAAAGTTTGAATTAAATCTAATAAGTAATTTTATCATACTGATTTTTTAAATATTTTATTAGACCGCCATTTTGTTTTTCTAACTTGGATTTGGACAAAAATGCTAACAGTTCACGCACTTGATTTTGTGAACAATTTGACGTAAATTATATAAGTAATTTTAAATTTTTTTTAACATTTCACTAAAGCGCCATTTTGTTTGGCCGTATTGGAATTTTACCAGAATGTTATCAGGTCATCTTTATATTATCCTTAATGTTTGACTACCTGCAGTCAACCGGGTAAGCAGCTTTTAGCTATGCTGCGAACTGACAGATATACCGACCAATAGTCCGACGGAATAAAGCAAAGATAATTTTTGGCATCTAGGGACGCTAAAACATGAAGATATGTAAAACCTGGAAAGGTGAGATTTTCACCAATACAAAGACATTTGGCCGCCATTTTCTTCCGCCATATTGAATTCGTACCACAATTTTAACTATTTACTCTATACCACACTTAATTCTCGCACAAAATTGGAAATCAATCCAATAAGTAGCTTTTCCAGGCTGATATTTTTAATATTTCATTAGGCCGCCATTTTGTTTCGTCAGTTATTTTTTTAGTAACAATTTTTTAACGCTAGGCTGTCATTTTCTTCCACCATACCATACCAAAATGTTACGAAGTCATCTCCATTGACCTTTAATTTTTGACCAACATTTGTCAACAAGTCAATAGGGTGGGTAATTTTTTAGCTATGCTTCGAACAGGCAGGCAGACCGACGGAATGAAGAAAACATGTTTTACGGCCTCTAGGTGAAGAGTGCAAACATTTTGGAGGTTAATTTTTTCACGATTACAAACCTCTCTTTTATGAGGGAAGTAAAAATCACAAAAAACACTGATACATTTTATTATAAATTCGCAAATCGCAGAGGGAATAACGAATAATGACCCCCACATCGAAATCAAAGCTGATAAATTCACTAGCGGATTTAGAGGGGGGCGAAAGAAGCACCGCATACAGTGTTATGTATAAACGAAAGCACTGCATCAGTTGAAAATAGTAATTCGCCCCCTCCTCCTGAACGAGATGTATAGATCCTCCCTTTATATGTTTTACATGTTCAATTATCATAATAAAATTCAACAACCAAAAAAGTCTTCACTTTATACAAATTAAAATAATTTCGCCTCCCTCCCACATCATCCTACGGACAGGCATAAGCAAGTAAATTCCTAAATATTATCCGAGGCGCCGCCGCTCAAATAATAATAAAATTGTAATTTATTCTGTTAGCCTCAGTTTCTTACAGTGTTATATTTATATTTTCCAACACGTCATTTTTTTCATATTTTTTTGAACGTGACTTGACCTCGTCGCTGATATTTCGTTTGCTGTGCGCAGTTCAGCCTTAATGGTTAGTAGTAAGGTAAGAGTGCATTGAATTGAACACGATTTTTTGGAACAAATTATAGCCGCACATGTTTTTTTTCTAAGAAAATCCCAAACCAGTCCATAGTCAAGTTCCGAAACTAGTCAATTATTATATTTTTTTCTTTAAAAAAAAAATATAAAACGTATTTAGAAATAATAAAGGAACGTCAAAATTTCATAAAAATGTGAAGCTTTAATCCACTTTTTTAATACTTAGATGACTAATATTTAATTATAAATATACCACACGACAATAATCAACATTTTTCTAGGTGATTTCCAAAACCATTTCCTAATTGGTTTAAAAATAAACTCAGTATTTCTTCTACAAAATGATCCTATAAGTGAAATAATTCCATCTTGTTTTCTGAACAGCCAATAACGCATCTCAGTCTTTTGGTGCTGCTATCCTTGTTTCTTGAAATCCGCATATTTTATAACGGCAGTGGGATTATAAAGAATTTGTGTTAAAACATTTGCGAGCAGGGGTGGATTTAAAGATTTGGTGACGTTTTGTAAGTCAAATAGTAGTTCTTTTGTTTTCAACTTTCAGAAGTTATATAGTTACAGTATTTGGTTTTAAAAATTAATTTATATTTTAAATATAGGAAAATATAGTATTTTTTACTTCCCTCGTAAATGGGAATGTAATCGTGACAAAATCACTCTCCGAAATTCTTTCAGATCATTTCAGGGTCCTTAGATGACGAAAACATGTTTTCTCAATTCTGTCGGTCTGTCTGTCTGTTCGCGGCGTAGCTAAAAAACTACTTACCCGATTGACTTTAAATTTCGGTACAAAATTAAGTGTCATATGGGGATGACATTTGGGTAAAAATCCAATATAGCGAAACAAAATGGCGGCCTAATGAAATGTTAAAAAAAAATATTATTAGAAAACTACTCATCCAATGTATCTCAAATTTTGCAAAATCATCAAGTATTATGTTGAAATCAACTGGTAACATTTTGGTAGGAATCCAAGATGGTGACTTAATAAAATATTTAAAAATTCAGCCTGAACAAACTGTTTAAATCGTTTGATTTCAAAGGGTGTTCCATAATTAATGTGGTATAGGGATCAAATACTAAAATAGTGGTACTAATTCAAGATGGCCGATCAAAATGGGGGCCAAATAAAATGTTTGTAATCGTGAAAAAATCACCCTCACAAGTTTTACACATCCTTATGTTTTAGGGTCTCTAGATGACAAAAAAATATGTTTTATCAACTCCATCGTTCCGTCTGCCATTTCGCGGCATACCTTAAACACTACTTACCCGAATGACTTCAAATTTTGGTCAAATATTAAGGGTCATATGGGGATGACCTGGTAATATTTTGGTAAAAATTCAATATGGGGAAACAAAACGGCGGCCTTGTGATGTTAAAAAACTTCTTATCCAGTTTTGGTACGAATCCAAGATGGCGGCTTAATAAAATATTTAATAATTCAGCCTGAATAAACTGCTTAATGGTTTGACTTCAAATTGTGTGCCATAACTAATTGTGGTATAGAGAACAACTAGTAAAATAGTGGTACTAATTCAAGATGGCCAAACAAAATGGAGGCCAAATAAAATGTTTGTAATCGTGAAAAAATCATCCTATCAGGTTTAACACATCTTTACGTTTTAGCTTCCCTAAATGCGAGAAATAATGTCTTATCAAGTCCGTCTGTAACTTCGTGGCATAGCTTAAAGACTACTTACCCGATTGACTTCAAACCTTGGTCAAAAATTAAGTGTCATATGGAAATGTCCTAGTAACATTTTGGTAAAAATCCCATATGGCGATACAAAATGGCGGCCTAGTAAATTGTTAAAAAACTACTCATCCAATTTATCTCAAATTTTGCAAAAAAACATCAAGTATTATGTTGGAATCAACTGGTAATATTTTGGTACGAATTCAAGATGGCGGAAAAAATGGCGGTTTAATAAAATAGTTAAAAATTCGGCCTGAAAAACTGCTTAATGGTTTTGTATTTGGATCAATTAGTAAAATTATGTACTAATTCAAGATGGCGGCCAAATAAAATGTTTGTAATCGTGAAAAAATCACCCTCTCAGGTTTTACACATCTTTACGTTTTAGCGTTTCTAGATGCCAAAAAATATGTTTCATCAATTCCGTCTGTCTGTCAGGTCGAGGCATAGCCTAAAGACTACTTACCCGATTGACTAAAATTAACGGTCATATCGGGATGACCAGGTTATATTTTGGTAAAAATCGAAGATGACTAAACAAATTGGCGGCCTAATGAAATGTTAAAAAAATTATTATGAAAAAACTGCTTATTCAATTTACTTCAAATTTTGCAAAAAATATTATGTTGGAATTAACTAGTAAAGTTTTGGTACGAATCTAAGATGGCGTGTTATAATAAAATATTTAAAAATTCAGCCTGAAAAAACTACTAAATGCATTGATTTCAAATTGTGTGCCATAACTAATTGTGGTATAGGACTCAAATAGTAAAACTATGTTACTGATGGCGGAACAAAATTTCGGCCAAATAAAATTTTTGTAATCCTGAAAAATCACCCTATCTGGTTTTACATATCTTCATGTTTTAGCGTCCCTAGGTGCCAAAAAACAAACGTCCCAGGTTTTTTCAATTCCGTCGGCCCGTCTGTCTGTCAGTTCGCGACATAGCTTAACTTACCCGATCGACTTCAAATTTTGACCAAAAATTAAGGGTCATATTGGGATGACCTGGTAATCTTTTGGTAAAATCCAATATGGCGGAACAATGTTTAAAAACTTTTGTTAGTGTCTTTTTTCAAATTGTCAGCGTTTTGCAACGTAATTTTTGCATCCCCAGGACACATATAAATCCTATATCCTGCATGAAACCCATATTATCTGTCTTTACCTACTCCGTTGGTCTGCATATATTTCTCAGATATTAAATTTCTAAATGATTTTCGTTAATAATCCTCTTGTTATTTTGTTAGAGTGGTGTATTATTTGAGGTTAGGATCCAGTAAAAAAAAACAAAAGTCTATTAAATAAAGTTTTTTCATAATAATTTTTTTAACGTTTCACTAGGCCCCCATTTTCTTTCGCCACATTGGATTTATACCAAAATATTACCCGATTATCCCTATATGACTCTTAATTCTTGGTCAAAATTTTAAGACAATCGGGTAAGTAGTCTTCGAATTCAGACAAACAGACAGACTGACCGACGGAATTGATACAAGATATTTTTTGGCATCTAGGGTCGATAAAACATAAAGATGTGTAAAACCTGAGGTGATTTTTTCTTGATTACAAACATTTTATTTGGCCGCCATTTTGTTCGGCGATCTAGAATTAAGACCACAATTTTACTAGTTGATCCCTATACCACAATTAGTTATGACACACAATTTGAAATCGAACCATTAAGCAGTTTTTCAGGCTGAATTGTTGAATATTTTATAAAGCCGCCATTTTATTTCGCCATCTTGGATTCTTACCAAAATGTTACCAGTTGGTTCCAACATAATACTTGATGTTTTTTGAGATAAACTGGATGAGTTAGTTTTTTAATATTTTCTTTTAACATTTCACTAGGTCGACATTTTGTTTCGCCATATTGGATTTTACTTAAATATTACCAGGTCATGACCCTTAATTGACTAAAATTTGAACTCAAACGGGTGAGTAGTTTTTTAGCTACGCTAACAGAACGGAATTGAGAAAACATGCTTTTCGTAAATAGTCTTTATGCTATTCCGCGAAATGTTAGACAGCCAAACAGACAGACCGGCGAGATTGATGAAACATATTTTTTTGCGACGCTAAAACGTAAAGATGTATCCCTTTACCTCAGTTAGCTAGGGCACACAATTTGAAATCAAACCATTAAGCAGTTTTTCATGATGAATTTTTAAATACTTTATTAAGCCGCCATTTTATTCCGCAATCTTGGATTCGTACCAAAATGTTACCAGTTGATTTCAACATACCTCTAGATGTTTTTGCAAAATTTGAGATAAATTGGATGAGTAGTTTTTTTAATAATGTTTTAACATTTTATTAGGCCGCCATATTGGACTTTTACCAAAATGTTACCAGGTCATCCCATATGACCCTTAATTGACTAAAATTTGAACTCAAACGGGTACGTAGTTTTTTAGCTACGCTAACAGAACGGAATTGAGAAAACATGTTTTTCGTCATCTAGGGCCCATGAAACGTGAAGATCTGAAAAGATCTCTCGGAGAGTGATTTTTTCACAATACTTCCCTTTTACGAGGGAAGAAGGTAACTATGTCAATGAATTCTATAAAAATAACCTTTACCCCAACACCGTATATTGCTAATAATCTCAACGAAAACTGTGCACCCTGTAGAATGTAATTATTATAAAACTTTGTAGCCCTGTTTACTAGGTAATATAATACAGGTGTGACAAACATATTTCAAAATTGACCATTAAATACCTAATCTAATTTATTTTGAAAATATTTAATTTTAGATTTTGATTAAAAATTGGCATGGTCCACTTAAAATCTAAGTTTGATAATTCACATATAAAAAACAAAAAAATTGTCATAATAGAAGATTTGTACTCAACAATGCCAGGACTGCCTAGCTGCTTCGAAATAAAAGAAATTACATTGCGTTTAGCTGCTGCCGTATGTCTGGGTCGTTCGGTGCTTTTAGCCAGACAAGAACAGCTGTAGTTTATTGACGCAAATAGGGAACAGATCACAGTAGTAAATCGTTGCCGACGTAATATAAAGCTAAACGAAATTTTCTAGATTGATATTTTCTGTTGGGGTTGTTCATTCTTAAGTACATACTGATATTAGATCACATTTTCACTAAAAATAAATAATGCACCCAGTAAAAGCTTAGCATGATTTGGTTACGTGGTTAATTCTAATCTATGAAAATTATTGTAGCTATTTTTATGGTATCAAACTATAATTTTGTGGCCTAGACTCATAGTGAATTTTAGGAGTTATATGTGCCCCAAATGCAGGGGTGCAAAAATATAGTAAATAACACAATTCACTCTCATAATAATAATAAAGTACCTACCTTACTTCTCCAGATTTTTTGCGAACTGTTTCTACAGCGTCATTTCGTCAGTTTTTCTTAAAAACGCCGTTACTATAAATCAAGGTTTCAGCCGGGAATACTGGATTTAAAGCAAAAGGAGAGCCTTCATTGCATTTATATTCTATTAAACATTGCAGTCTCTTCTAGGCAACATATGACTGTTCAATTAAATGGTTTTTATTAGAAATTGTAAATGTTTGCAAGTTAAAGTGCAATCCTTTAGCCAAGGTCTCTTTTAAGTTTGTAATAGTTCATGTGTTAAAATGAGTCCTGCTCGTTTTCACTATAACGCCGCGGCATTATACACAAAAACACAAAATAAAGAAATTTTAAACGGCAAATAATGAACTTCACTAATGAAAACTGTCACCTGAAATTCTAAATAAATTAATTCAACTTACTTTATAACGTCAAATGTCGGCCTCAACCCATAAACATGTATAAGAGATAATGACATCCTATGACGTAAAATTGAATATTGTTTAGAATATATAATCGAACTTTCTGATTTGACAAGCCGCTTACAGAAATCTCACTCGCTGTCAAATTTGATATTCCGTTAAACATTCTAAACTTTAATTGAGCTTTCTTCAACCGGCCGTATATCTATATATATGACAGTCCGGAAGAAAATGTGCTTTTTAACGATATTCAAAAATACTTTTTAAATTACTAAGTTTTTTTGGCGAACTATATATTTCTTAAGGGGAATTCTGTTTACCTAACAAAAATACCATATAAAAATGTTCTTAAAAATAGTTAGTTACTGAATTCCCACTGATGACAAACTTTGTGTAAAATATAAAACAAAATTCATTACACAGCTATGTATATTTTATTATTCTAAGAGCGATAAAAACAAATTGCACAGTGTTGCGGCTTCATAGATGCATCTGTATTCTGAAACGACAAATATTCTAAAATTGAAATTATATTAGTTAAGCGATCTAATTTTATTTTTTTATTAATTGAATTCAGTTTTGTATACTGCTAAATAAAAGATGTTATTTTTTAAATATTTTTTATTAATGACATATGGGTCTCATGATTTTATTTTTTGGCGGCGGCGGCCTCGTCTTCCTTTTGATAATTTTGGAGCACTTCTTGTTTTTTAGTGGCAATCCTTTCTTCTCTCCTTTCACGTGCTTGTTTAACCTATTAAAGAAAGTGAGACTACATTATATGATTAATTTTCGGGGTACTTTAAGTAACTTATTGAAACATTTTAAATCTGATTAAGGTAAAACAACTAGTACATAAATGTTAACTGAAAAGAAAATTATGTATGTACACGTATGTGTGTGGGTAAAGTGTAAACAAAATTTGTGCACACTATAACTTGAGAACGATCAAAACGATTCGTTTCAAATTTGCTCAAAAAATAGTTTAACGTCTCACTGGAACTAGATTTAGTGAATCATTATTTTTAAGGGGTAAACATATTTTAAAACTGCACAAACCGATATCATTCATTTTCATTTTTTTTTGTTATATGTATTTAAAATAAATTAATGCAATTTTTCTCAAAACGACGAAGTATGTCAATTTTCCTTTTCATTTCTATATAAAATGATATAATTTTATTATATTAATTAGGGCGGTTGAAGCGTTGCGGTCTAGTTTAGAGGTACCATTGCCAATAGAAGACTATTTCTGTTATAGGAATTAAGACAAAAATAAGATACCTAAAAAGGTAGATAGATGGCTGTTTCGGGGTAATTGGAGCGGCTGAATCATTCAGCCTAGTTTGGAGATACCATGGCATATAAGAGTATTGTGTATATTTAGTTTTTGGTTACAAAAGGTACGAGGTTAAGAAAAAAATTAAATACCTAAAAGGGTAGGTAAGCTGTTTGCGAGGTAATTCGAACGGCTGAGATATTGCGGTCTAGATTAGAGCTGCCAGGGCATAGAGATGAGTATTTCTGTCAATATGGATTTTGGGAACAAAGGTTTAAGAAAAGAAGTGAATACCTAAAAGGTGGTTATTTCCAGGTTAATTAGAGCGGCTGAATCATTGCGGCCTAGTTTCCTGGTACCAGGGTATATAGAAGAGTGTTAGAAAATTTAATTTTTAAGGGCAAAGATTACAGGGTTAAGAAAAAAAATGAAATGCCTAAAAGGGTAGGTGGCTCTTTCCAGCGTAATTGTCTATTTAGTTTTTGAGGACAAAGGGTATGGGGTTAAGAAAACATTTTGTGGCTCTTATAAGTCTTCTGTTTGTCAAGTTTGCCTAGGTATGACTGCTTGTGAAATTAAAGTATTGCAGTTGGTTGGAGAGAGAATTTTAAATTTGTTTTGCACTAGCTGTGATTCTTCCAAATGTAATAAGGATGCATCTAAAGAACTAGATGACAAATTGAAGTTTCTAAAAAAAGATTTTAGTGTAATACACCAAAGATACACTCAATGATAAGTTAACTTTTTGAAAATGCAGTTTTAACAATATTTCTTCTACCATCAAAGAATTAATTCACTTGTCTACTAAAAGCACTTCCACATTAGAAGACAAATATGTTTTCCAGGATTATTGGCCAGGTTCCATCCCAAAAATTACAACAACCACAAAACAGATCGGAATCGAATAATAGCTCTATAAGAGATCAAGTGGTAAAAGGGACTGGTTCTAGTCCCTCCAGCGTTTTTTCTTCAGCAGCTAGGCGCCTCTAACTTTCTGTTAGTAGAATGACTGTTACTACTTTTGAGAGCGATATTGGAATATTTAAAGGATACAACTCCAGGCCACTCATTCATTGTTGAGGGGCAGCCAAAGCGACCTGATGTCTTAAACCTTGCATTTAAAGAAGGAGCAAATGTTGACCCAATGAATGATTTATATGATGAAAAAACGGCCAACGGTTTACCTTTCGAAAGCTCAAAAACGGAAATCCAATTCAGCAGTGGCAATAAATCAATCATAGCAAATCAAGAAACATCTCCTCCTATACTATCAAAATGTTCGTGAATTGCAAACCAAGTAGGTGGATTTGTCATTAGCGGTAGCGAAGTGTAATTATGACGTAATTGTACTGACAGAAACATGCTTGATCAGTGACGTCAGTGATAATGAGCTCAGTATGCCAGATTTAACAATCTATAAAACAGACAGGTCATCTTCAACTAGTTTCTAGAATGTAAGGTGGTGTTCTTATAGCTGTGCGAAAGTCTATTCATTCTTAAGTTAATTGTACATACTCTTGACTGTATTGAAAATATGTTTGTGTTTATTTTAATTAGTTACTGTAACATTAAGACTGTTGTTGGTAGTGCTTATATCGTTCATTGTTCACCGATATATGTTTTTGAAAACAACTTTACTTACTGGGCGATTACAATTTGCCTAATGTAAATTGGTCAAACAATAAATATGAGCATCTGTAAACACATAATTGCCTAGAATTTCATGTGTATCAAATTAATGATATCTTAGATGCAAATAATAAGTTTTTAGATTTAATCTTTTCCCAAGATAGTAATCATTTTGTTGAAATTGCTGATGAGATTATGCTGCCACGCGATTCTCATCACCCGGCTGTTGTTATGAATGTTGCCTTAAATCTGTGTCACAATAAATTTGAATTTGTACCTTTTATTACAATTTCAAGCAACCAGACTTGGATGTTTCAAACTCTTACCTCTTAAATATTTATTGGGAACAATGTTGTCACGGCTTATATCATGTTAATGAAACTGTTGGAATCTTTTATAATATTTTGCATAATCCCATCGATCTGTTTGTTCCACTTACTCGTCTTAGGACATCCAAATTTCCCAAATGGTTTTCACGTGAGTGAACTAATTTTTCTTAAAAAAACTTTGCATAAGAGAAATCAGGCAACGAAATACATATTTCGAATATTCACATTTATATAATATATGTAAGTATTTAAAAAGAAAATTTTACAGTGAACATCTGAGAGATATTTAAATCTCTGTAGAGGGTGATGTTTGTTGGTTCTCAGAGAAATGATAGTATTATTCTTGCATGTTGATAAATTTACTGTTGATGATGGAACAGTCAAGTGTTGATCTGTTTGGTAGTCATTTCCAAAAAAACATATAAACCAGTTGTTGCTAATGGCAGTAATTTGATAGATATGTGTAATAGTGTAAATACCATTGATTTGCATGATTTCAAAATGTCTTTGGCCACAGCTTTTAACAGCATAACTCAACTAAAGCCAAAATGGGGGCCCTCGACCTGGTGGAGTATTACACGCACGTACACACACGCACACACGGTTGATACACTTGCAATTTAATGGGTATTTATTTGTATGTAATTTAATGGGTATTAATAACCGTAAATAAATAAATAAATGTGTGTACATAACATTATGAATATGGGTTTTATGAGAAATATTTTGATTATGACCATTACTCAATTGATTATTAAATTAAAGACTTTTAAATGTATTTTGGTTCTGTCATTCAGACATTTTCTAGAGCTTCCAAAGACTATAAAAATTCGAAAACAAGTAGAAACATTTTCAGAGTTTCATTCAACCTCAAAGATAGTTTCAAAATCAAATTTATTTGGCAATATAAAAATAATAATTAAATCCCAATACACAATGAGAACTTGTAGATAATTGATGCAGATCATAGTAATTTAAAAAAATATCTACTAATATTAGAATTTCATTTACTGTAAAGGGGTTTGAAAATATAACAATTTTTAAAAGACAGAAAAACTTTAAATACACTTAAAAAAAAAGAAAAGTAGAAAAGTCCTGAAGACAGTTTGCACATAATATACTACAGCTAGAAAACATTAAACATTCTGGAACGCAAATTACACAGAACCAAAATCACTACCCAATCAAAAGCAAACCTTACGGAGCAAGTACAACCTATCATCAATTCAAGCTTGACAGCCCTATCAATTCAACAAAATTGCCAACCTAATTTGAAAAAAGCTAAAGATTCACTTAAAGCCTGGAGAGTATATGGAGCATAGTCTTTCCCTTTTTAAGAATGTAATTAGATAAAAAGATGACCCATTGTCAGATCGCCAAGAGAAAATCTGGGCCTAAAGGAATGGCGTGTGGAGACCCAAAGAAAAATATTCCTCCACATTTCTTTTTATTTGTTTATTTTAATACAATACGGTACACAGTTTACACAGTAATTTTAAATAGCACATACACTTTCTATATATCGTTGATAAACTTTGATTTAAGGAATTCCCTAATTCTCTATTATGGGCTTCATCCTTTAGCAAACATATCTTATTAGCATATTGCAATAACAGGTGGAAAACCCATCATTTTATCTACATCAATCTTGGTAGATGGTAACAGTCAGCACAGTAAAATATCACAAACTTATTTATAAATTGTTCACACATATGTTGTTCCAATTCTGCATCTGGTTATCAAGACAATTTTCTGATTTTTTCTATTCAGAGCTGAGAGTTAACAGTCTCGTCCTCTAACTGGTTTCAACAATTCACAACTCTGTCAGTGAGATTTTTTTTCTTAGTTTGTTGCATCGTTTCTTGGACCATTTCTTGTTGTGTCTGTATGATAAAATATTATTATATGTTGTAACGGCCATAGGTGTTTTTTATTGGCTGTAGCTCCTAGAATTAAATATAAAAGAGCAACAGCCGTGTGGTGGCACCGCCAGTCATAGTTACGAAGTAAACAGTAATGGCGTTCGGCGATGGCTTTTGTACAGGTCACGGCTTTTATGTTCTTGTAATTCTGGAATGTTCAGATATTCCTTTTGTGAATACATATGCTGGTTATTTAATCAGAGGTTGTTTGCTGTGGATACAGATTTAAAGGCGTAAAGTAAGGAACAACAATTTTTCTAACAGTAATTGGAGAAGAAGGGCTGCATTTGTATAACTCATTCACTTTAAAGGAGGATGAGAAGAAATCGTTGGAAAAATTTTAGGCGAAATTTGATGAATATTGCTCTTCCAAGAAAATTTTTTGAAAGGTTTAAATTTAACTCAATTGTTCAAAAGGAAGGACAGGATTTTGACAGTTTCTTGACAGAACTAAGGACAGCGGTAAAAACCACCAAATACAGTGACCAAGAGAGAATTGTGATAGGGATTTTTGATAAACCACACAAGAAAGGCTATTACTTGAACCTAGCCTAACACCGGAAAAAAACTATGCTTTTTTTGTAGAAGCATAGTTTAAGTAAGCAAACTACAAGCAAAAGCTTTAAAGGAAGAAAGCGTAAATGCTGTAAGCAATTTTAGTAAAAGTCATAACAGTAGGATTGGGGAAGGCAGATCCGAGGGCAGGTCTCATGAAATTTTTGGTGGCGTCCTTGTAACAAGAGTTCCTAGGTTTAAAGGACGTTTCATATAAATTAATTACCTCGACGTCGACCGCATCGTTTCCGAAGTTTTTAATGCTCCCCGGTATCGGCGATTGGTTTGTTTGTTTACCTGGCATTCTTATCGCATTAATCTTCGTCGATATTATACCTATAATAGAATTTATTTCCGTTTGCGATAATTTTACGGAATAAATTAATTTCACAGTATCAACAGGTATTTTCTGGGCTTGGCGTATGAAAGATTGAAAATTAAACTCATTGACCTTGAATCTAAAAAAAATATTAGAAAAGTTTAAAAATCCACTGATTGGCTTAACCCCCATGTAACAGTTGAGAAAAAAATGGCGATTTAAGGATCTGTCTTGATCCAAAATTTTTAAATAAATCAATCAAGCGTGAACCATTCTTAATTCCCACAGCAGATGAAATAACCAGTAAATTATATAACAAAGAATACTTCACCGTGCTCGATATGAAAGATGGCTATTTTCAAGTAGTCATTGATGATGAATCTGATGATTACTGTATGTTTGGGACTCCGTTTATGCGTTATCAATTTTGTCGTTTGCTATTTAGCATTTGTTCTGTTCCGGAGGTGTTTCAAAAACTTAATTCTAAAATTTTTGGGGATATTAACGGAGTTGAAGTATATAAGCTGAACATGATTTTAATTTAAAACTTGTTTTAGAAAAAGCCTTACAATGCAATATTAAATTCTATAAACAAAAAATTTAATTTAGATCCAAACAAGTAAGGTTCATGGGGCAATTTTTTCAAAAAATGGCATTGAACCTCCTAACGATCATGTGAAAGCCATAGTTAATCTGTCAACACCCAAAAATAAACAGTATTTATTAAGGTTGTTGGGTATGGCTAAATATTTAAATAAATTTATTCCAAACATGTCCAAAGTAACAGCTCCATTGCGAGAGCTAACAAAAAATTATATAAATTCACTCGAACAGATAAAACATTTAACCCCGTATTCACTAAAAAGGTTTAAGAGTTAGTCCAGGTCTAGTTGCCATGGTACTTAAAACTCTTAGTTCACCAGTTATGTTTCGCTTATGTCACTGTGATTTTGTAATTGTGAGATTTAGAAGAATTATTTGTTCTATTGTTAAAAATGTCATCTTAAACCTATAACTGTCAAGTTAGACCTGGTCTAAATTTAAACCTCTTTAGTGAATACGGGTGTTAATCACTAATTAAATAAATAGCCTTTATAAATAAATAAATGATATTAATTCCCCTATTTTAGCTCTCATTAATCCATCCCTTTCTATAACAATAGAAACAGATGCGTCCAAAGATAGATTCGGTACTTGTATCTTGTAAGATGGGCATCAAATTGCATTTGCTTCTAAAAGTTTGACAAACACAGAAAGTAAATATGCTCAGATCGAGAAAGAACTTTTGGCAATTGTATTCAGTTGCCAAAAATTTCATTATATAATTTATGGTGCACAAAATATTACTGTATTTTCAGACCACAAGCCATTAAAAACAATTTTTAAAAAAAATTTACAGCTAGTGCCTCCTTGGTTACAGCATATGCTACTCAAAATAATCCATTATAATTTAAATGTAGTTTACAAACCTGGAAAATAACTTTATATTTCTGACACTCGTTCACGAGCCTTTTTAAATAGTGAAGATGAAAATACTGTAGAGTTAGAGCTAGAAAATGTTGTTTCCCGTTACTTACCTATGTCTGAAGAAAGAAAGAATAAAATGAAAAACGCATATAAATCAGATTTAATTCTACAAACATTAATTAAATATGTTCCATTAGAATGGCCTACAAATAAAAATGACATACCTACAAGTCTCCCGTCATTATGTTAAAATTAAAGAATCATTATTTGTATGCGATTTACTTTTGTTTTGTAATTATAACCTAATTGTTCCTAGTAGTTTAAAACAAGCAATGTTAAAAAAATGACACGAAGGGCATGTAGTGATTGAAAAAGTTAAACGCAGAGCTCGAGAACTATTTTATTGGCCTGGAATTAATCACGAAATAGAACAATTTATTACAAAACACAAAACTTGTGTTAGATTTTCACGGAAAAACAATAAACAAACACTTTTACCTTATTCAATAACTCAACGCCCATGGCAAAGAATAGCAGCTGATATTTTTTCATATGCAAACAAATCTTATCTTGTTGTCATTGATTCATACTCTAACTGGTTAGAAATATTTCAGAAATAAATCAGCATATGAGGTAATTCTAAAATTAAGTTATTTTTTCAAAATTTGGTAGCTCGGATGAACTTGTATGTGATAATATCCCTTTTGGTAGTCAGAGTCTAAGTGAATTTGCAAGGAAATGGAATTTCAATATAGTTCCTCGTAGCCCTAGCTATCCTCGATCTGACGGCTTAGCCGAAAAAGGTGTCGGAAACAATCATGTTACTAAGCAAAGGGAAGCAGGAAAAATTTTAAATTGTGCTGGAACCCCCAGATCGTATGTTTTAAATCATTCAGTGATATTGTATGTAGAAATAGATTTGATCTTAAACAGTCAGACAATGAATTTGTAATGTCTGACCAAGAAATAGATGATCATCTTAGTGTAAAACAGTCCACCAATGAAAACGAGTAAAATATACCGAATTGTGATAGTGACAGTGTTGTGAATCAAACTGGTGTTCAACCCAGTTATGAACCCACTAAAACAAGATCAGGCCGTTTAGTTAAAAAACCTGTTGAGCTAGATTTATAAATGTATTTGCACTTATGTTGTTAATTTTTAGTTGTTAGTGAAAAAAGGGGAGATGTATGATAAAATATTATTATATGTTGTACCAGCCATGGTGTTTTATACTGACTGTAGCTTCTAGAATTAAATATAAAAGAGCAACAGCCGTGTGGTGGCACCGCCAGTCATAGTTACAAAGTAAACAGTAATGGCGGTCGGCGATGGCCTTTGTACAAGTCCCGGCTTTTATATTCTTCTGATTCTGGAATATTCAGGTATTCCTTTTGTGAATACAAGAATAATACAGTGTCCTCTCAGAGTAGATATTTACTCATACTCATTATCTTTATTAGTTCCAAATTTACCCATAGGGTGTACAACATATCAGTCTGATGCTAAAATGTACATATAACAAGGACTGCAATGACAAAAGAAAAAACAATATAAATTAGATTTAAAAAAAAAAAAACACAACAAGAAACATTGAAAATTTACATATACATTTCAATACTTTACTAGCCTAAGAAATCATGGAGAAACTCCTCCATCGTGTAATAGACCCTCTCTACCAATAGCCGTTTGAGCCTGACTTTGAATTTATTTAAAGGAAGTTGCCTTAGCTCAGTGGGAAGTTTGTTAAAAATTTTAATTGCTGAACAATGAACATTTTTTTGTATATAAGGGTAATTAAGCCTATTGCAGATCAAGTCAGACCTACCCCTAGTGTCTTGGGAATGTCTTCTGACCCGATCAACAAACAAATCCTCATAGGATCTAATGAAGAGGGCTGCTTCAAAGATGTATGTTGAAGTAACTGTGAGAATACCTACATCTTTGAATAATTGCCTGCACGAGTCCCGTTGTCCAAAGTTAAAGATGTTCCTCATTCGATTGACCTCACTGCTGCCCCCCCAGACTACAATCCCGTATCTGATTCGCGAGTGAACATGCGAATGATATGCAACAAGAGATGCTCCAACAGAAATGCTCTGTGAGAACCTTTAGAGCAAATGCACATCTCGCCAAGACTAGTGCTAAGCCATCAATGTGAGGCCTCCAGTCCAAGCGAGAATCCAGGCAGATCCCCAGGAACTGTGCGGAATGTACTGCAGAAATAACCTGGTCCACACATTGGAATAGCGGTAATTCTTCGGGAGGTATATATGAGAAGAGTCTTTTTCACATTCAAAACCAGGTTATTGGCCGAAAACCAATTTTCTAAGTCAGCAAACTGTACCATATGGTGATCGATTACCTGGGGGAGTTCGTTATTATAAATAATGTACAAAAGTGGCCATAGAAGTGATCCCTGCGGAACACCCTGTTTTACAGTTTCCAGTTTATTTGCTTAAGATGGAACATGTCAAGTTACCACCATGGTGGCCAAAAGTGATCTTAAAAGTTCATATACATTTTCTGACTCTTTTAAGTTCTTCTTACAGTGACTTGTTTGGTTTCTCTCTTGAAGGCAGGGTGTTAACTTTCACTTTAGTTTGAGTGTAATTATTTTTAAAAAAGAAGTTTTATTACTACTTTCATAATCCCATTCAATAAAAGTCCAATAGTAGGCTTTGCTGCCAGAAAACTTTTTTTTTCTTGGAACATAATACAAACTGTAATATGGTTTAAATATTTCGGTTCTAAGCTTACTTTATTATAAATTCTTAAACCCTCACAAATAATACGCCTGTAATAACTGTAAATCTTTGGATCGGAAGTCGAATATTCATATTCCGACGTAGTTTGGTTTTATATGAATTTGACATTTACTTGGAAATCTTCCAAATGTTTGTGATTGTTCTCAATAATGGCTTAGTGTTTTGACTACAAATATTTTAACAGGTGTTAACTTCGAAAATTTTTAACAAAACGTTCCTCATTGGTCAATTCTAAATAGTTTTCGAGGTATCACAGTTTGTAGAAGGTTTCAGTAAAGTTCTCGACAACACGGCAGCGTTGCTACGTTGTACATGACGTCATTTTATAAGATCAGCAGTATTTTGTCAACACAACAAAAATATTTATAATATCGTTGCAATAGCGTATAGGTGATAGGATGTATGGATTAATTACTTGGCATAAAGGATAGTAATTTGGAAGAATATTGTCGGCGTGTATAACGAAAGAGAAACATTTTAATTGTCATGGGAACTAAATAATAATTTCCGTTCTGAGACAAATTATTTGCAGTTTTAACTTTACAGAACTACAGATAGTTACTTTACTTTATTAGTTTCCAAAACCTATTAAAAAATATAAACTTATCAAAAACACTAATTTATAGCACAAAGAAATTAAAAAAAGTTTTATAAAAAGTTAAAGCAAATGCTCACTTTAAACATGCACGCATAGGTACCACAAAGCCAAATTTGAATCAATTTTTTTGAATTTATTTAACAATGTGTTATCTTCACGTTGTATTCTTCATTTGTACACATTTTAAAAAGCATTTAAACTTGAACACAAAACGCTATGTAGCTGCTTTGAAAAACAAGCCAACTGTTTGGTTTGCTGTTGTTCACTGAACATTGAAATTCCTTTTACGATAACCGATGTTGCCAATTTTTGTGAGATCTTGAGTTCTTATTAAGGTAAAATAAATAAAAGTATTAACGTTGTGCTCAAAATTAAATAATATAAAATGCAACTTTGAGACCATTTTCCTCAAAATTGGTAAGAAACAGATCCAACTTTATGTTATCAAAATGATCCATACTATCAAATGTTAAAATATTTGTAGTCATACCCCAACACCCCATATGCCCAGAGCTATGTTTTGAAGGATCAGAAGCAAGTTTATAAGCTGTTGAGTGTAAGCTTCTCAAGAATGCAATATAGTTCTTTTCACTTCATGACGCCTTTTACCTATAAATATTAATATCACTTATTTACAGCACTGTCACATAGAACATTCATTTGTAAAGCTTGTCTGCAACTGTGTTAAGTAATTTATTTTCAAACTTCTTCTCACACTAAAATATTTGGTCCCTTTCTTGATTTATCTTGAAGATTGGGTAAAAGTGGTCACATTATTATCTTAAACCCTATACATTTGTCCAGGTTGTCCCGATTCTTCGTTTTGGAGTTTGAAACAAACTTAGTTTAGTAATTACTATTTACAATAGTAATTTTACTCTATTTTCAGCTCAGTATATGCATACTTTATAATTTTAAAAACAACTCTTATTAGTTATTTTTCTAAAATACTGCGTTAAATAAATACATAAACAAATAAATATGTTAAATAAAACACAAAATGATTGACATTTGAAAACTATGACTTTCTTTTTGGCTTTTTTGCAACTCCATATCTGACTTTAAATTATTTGAAACAAGTAGTTAAGAAAATTACATATCTCAACATGTGGACTAGCCTGCCCACGGAATGTTTCGATATATAATATAAAGGAAATTATTTAAGCAAAAATACAAATTTGTGTCATTTGCCCAAGTTTTTTAGACACATAGAACTTGTACCAGTATTATAATGAAATCAATAAAAAAATAGTGGTTTTGTGAAGAAATTGTGTTATCTGGTCTAAGAATTAAGAGATTTTAAGAGATTGCCAAAAGTCAATAGTAAATAAAACATGCCACAAATACTATACACAATTACACATGATTAGAGTAAAACCTGTCAATTATATTACCCATTCTAAGAGGATGTGTAAAAACTTACCTTTTGTCTTCTGGCATTAGCTTGATCAGCTAACATCTTAGCTCGGGCCTTCTCAGCCTTCTTCTTGTGAATGTATTCCATCAAGACTCTCTTGTTCTTGAACACATTACCCTTAGCTTTCATATATAGCGAGTGATAAAGATGCCGGTCTATTTTTTTAGCTTCCCTATATTTCTTCAAAAGACGTCTCAAAACTCGCATCCTTTGTATCCATAATTCCTATAACAAAATTTAAACCAAAACGACCTCCTTGAATTACATGCAAATACACAAAGATTAATACAAAATACAGAAAATTTGAGAATGTGTCTGTAATTTGTGAAGTATTGTATTGGGATCTCGGAAAATAGATACAAAAACGATTAAATGGGGGAAAATTAAGACAATTCTATTACTAGAATACTGCCGCCTGTAAAACAGTTCCAGCTTTGGCGGTTTTGGAGATATTTCGAAAAACTGTTGTAGCTTTTTACATTACAAATTAGGAATATGTGAGAAACATCTCTTAAGCAACTTTTTATGCAGAATCTTACAATGAAGAGAACAAATAAAAAGAAAAAACTTATGACAGAGCATGATACTAATGAGATAGAGAACTACCAAAGTATGAATGGAGTGGGAGAGTAGGTTAGAATAAGAAAACCTGAAGATGTGCGAACTACCAACCGTAGAACACAATTGCCAAATTTTCCAGCAAAACTCAAGGAGCAAGGATTGAACTACTGGACATGTACTTCCAATAAGGGTATAATGGTGAACTATAAATTGTCCGACGTAGTAATTCAAACACGGGAAATTGTTAAGAAACCTACCAAAAAACTTTTAATTATTGGCGAGAAGTTTGGTGTCAAAGGTTGCTGTGGTCTTTTTCAATCTTTAGCCCATATTAAATTTAGTATAAATTCCCAATAAAAACCAGCAATTAAATTAGTGGACCTAAAAACATATATTAAATTTAGCCAAAATTTCACCAAAGACGATTTTGTAATTGTTTTCCTGGGATCTTCATCTGGGTTATGTAGTAAAGGTCTGAATAAAACATTCTTTTATACGAAATAAACCATACAAATGCAATAAGTGTTGGGCCTCTTTATGCATTGAGAAAAACTGTGATAAATGATCTTATATATATATGGGTTTCACCTAATCGTGAAGAACGTTACATGTAGAGCCGAAACACATTCCTGGTTCATACCATTTGAGAACTTTGTCAGCGAAAATGAAAGGAATACGCTTCGAAACGTTATTTAGCTGAAATATGTCCACTGATCATGACATGTTCAGCAAAAGGCTATTAAGTGTTCTGGGAAGGAGGCATGATAACTGGTTTCCTAAATTCTGTCATGTCCCAAAGAATGCTATGAAGAAGTATGTGTGCAATGGTAGCTCCGCAGAAAGTTGGGCTCAAATAAAAATAAAATGTTTTAGCAGGTGATTTTAATATAAATATTCTGATATTCTGGAGAGTTACGATTTGAAACAAACAATATTTCAGCCAACTAGGGAAAACTGCCTAGACAACATCTTTGGATTCTGAGATGGAGTTTCGCCCTGCAGAAGTGTGACCTGGGTTTTTCTGACCATATGGGACAGATCGTTGAGATATTGGTTGGGAAAATAAATGATAGTGTTACTAGGAGCAGTATAAAATGCAAGCCAAAAACTCAAAGAGGTATGCATGTGTTTTACAATGCTGTGAACAAAAATGACTGAAGTTTTGTTGGTTTGAATGATGTTTGTGTTGAGCATAAGTTTTTCAGGTTTATGAGCATATTGAGAACAGCTTGCATGGAATCTTTTCCAGAAAAGCAATATAAAGTCAGATCAGATCAGGCATACAAAATTAGTTGATTTACCAATAAACTGAGTGAAATTAGAAAAAAAACTTTGTTTTCTAGAGATCTTTACCTGTCAACAGATGTACAGGGTGATCGCGTATAATGTTACCCCCCTTTAACTTTTTTGTTTCTCACTGTAGAAAAAAAAGTATTATATAAAAGTTTTAGAACTCACTGCATACTATTTGCACAACATATTTTTGTATATACAGGGTGTGTCATAAACAAATACCAAAGCAAAGTTACCTTTTTTTAAATGGAACACCCTGTATATTGTTGCATTTTTGGATTCTACAGGAAATTCTAAACACATTTCATGTATAATGTCCTATATCTAACATGAACCGTTTTCGACTTATTGCTGTTTGAAAATTAAATAATATGAGAAATAAGGTCGCGCAGGTCAAGATGTATTTTATGGTTTCCATGGATAACAATATTGTTAACTTGGTTAACTTCGTGACACAAGTTGTCAATTTTGATAAGCAGTAAGAATTCATATTCAAAAATGCCTTATTCGAAACAAGAAAAGCAGTTTATTTTAATGGCTTATATTAAAAATAATTATAATGTGAAAATGGCGCAGCAAGAACTACGAAGAAATAATGCACGGATGAATGTTCCTTGTAAACAGACCATTAGAAGAATATTTATTAAATTTCAACGAGATTCAAACTTAGACAGAAAGAAAAGATGCATTCCACAAGACGAGGATACCGAATTGAACATTTTACTGGCTATTCAAGAAAATCCGAATAAGTCAATTAGAACCATTTCAACCGACTTAAGGCAAATGCAAGATAATCCAAAAAATACATCATATGGAAAAATTCAAAAAACACTTAAATTAGCTGGCTTCAAACCTTTCAAAATTAGACCTACTCCAAAATTAACCGTCACACAAAGAGAGAAAAGAGTAGAATTTTGCCGTGAAATGATGGGAATAATAAACCACAATAATAACTTTCTACAAACAATTCTTTGGACAGACGAGTCAACTTTTGCCACCAATGGAATGATAAACAGGAAGAATACGAGGCATTGGGCAACAGAAAATCCCCACAGTTACCGAGAATTCCAGTATCAGGGTCGTCAGTCTGTAAATGTATGGTGCGGCATACTTGACAATAAAATCTTTGGGCCACATTTTTTTGAAGGTGTGTTAAATGGGAATATATATTTGCAATTTCTTCAAAATGAGTTAGCAGAGTTTCTGGATGATTTACCACTAGCACGTTTAAACCAACTTACGTTTCAGCAAGACGGCGCCCCGCCGCACAACATAGTTGAAGTAACGAACTATCTCACTCAAATATTTGGAAACTGGATCGGACGGAATGGTCCGATTAAATGGCCGCCTAATAGTCCGGACCTCACACCCTTAGATGCTTTCCTGTGGGGTACACTGAAAGATAGAATTAATGCAAACAACATAGAGAATCGTGAACACCTTAAACAACTCATAAGAAATGAAATTAATCTAATAAACACTAATTATGCTGAGTCGATCAGAAACTCCTTGGAAAAATTAAGAAGAACCTTAATAAGGTGTATTGAAGTTAATGGAGGACCAGTCGAACAACTCTATATTTAGTATAGCTACTTATATTTCTGCTTTCTAGTTCGTAGTTTTGCTTTGTGTTATTTAGTTTGTTTCATTACACATGTTTGACCTGCGCGACCTTATTTCTCATATTATTTAATTTTCAAACAGCAATAAGTCGAAAACGGTTCATGTTAGATATAGGACATTATACCTGAAATGTGTTTAGAATTTCCTGTAGAATCCAAAAATGCAACAATATACAGGGTGTTCCATTTAAAAAAAGGCAACTTTGCTTTGGTATTTGTTTATGACACACCCTGTATATACAAAAATATGTTGTGCAAATAGTATGCAGTGAGTTCTAAAACTTTTATATAATACTTTTTTTTCTACAGTGAGAAACAAAAAAGTTAAAGGGGGGTAACATTATACGCGATCACCCGGTACAGATGTAAATAACCTAAATAAGAACTTTAAAAAATATTACAAACAGGAAATATGTAAGGCTAAAATCAGATCAAACGACAACATTATTCGGTTTTCCACAAATTCCACACATTCAATGTGGGATATAATTATCGAAGAATAAAAAAACTTGTGACCAACCAACCAACCATTCCCGCAATAAGTATTTACGATACAAGTGGCATAAAACCGTTATTAACATTAAACGCGTCTGGAAGTTGTTAATAACCATGTATCACTCGTGTATCGTACAAAATTTTATCTACGATCATTTAAAATCTTATACGAGCTATAATTTAATTTACATTTTTGTGATTAGATAACCTATCAAATATTCAAAAACAAATTACCTCTGTTACCTGTACCTGTAATTACGCTTAATGAACTGAAATGGTTGAGAATGGAAAATAGAAGAAAACTACATTTATATATAATATTGATAGAATCACAATGCCTCATCATCAAAGTGTTTGATTTTAACTAGACTGCACCACTGACGTAAAAAATTTTTTTGACGAATTTGGTAATTCTTTTTTTGTAAAACTAGTTTTCGAAATAAAAGACATTTTTATTTATTTAATTATATTTATTTCTGGCTGTCTTAGAAAATTAATTTCCCCATGTTTTTGTTTTACCTACTTGCTTCTGCGTGTTTTTTGTACAATTTGTATACTATGTGACAATTTTTTTGAAGCAAAACATTATTATGTATTGTATTGCATTGTAGCTATAAGTTTTTGTATGCTGTAAAACACTAATACGTAAAGTATTTTTACCCAGTGTAAACATATAACTATTTTGTGACATTATTATTATCAAAAATCATTTATATTTGAGAAGATTCAGATGTGTAGGTAATTACTAAACCATAAACAAAATCACTTACCTTTTGTGGCATACGAGCATTTGCGGTACCTTTCCTTTTGCCAAAACCACAGTGCCTCCCTTTTCTACGAGCTTCAGTATTTTTACGTACTCGGGCTCTTGAGTGCACTGCTACAGGTTTCTTGATGATTAATCCATCCTTTATCAGTTTACGGATGTTTTGCCCTATTTAATAATGAATATATACATATAATATAAATAAATAAATAAATAAATTATATATATATATATTAGAAAATATATAGCGCGGTAAGAACTAGTATATAGTAGAAAATGGATTCTTTGGGACGACCGCTAAAGCAATGGAATTTGGCTAACCATAGACACGTCTTTCTAACTTAAGGTTTTCATCAGTACAGTCAACTTATTTGAAAGATGAGTACAACTAGCGCCAAAATGAATACACAAAACAATACCAGAGTCACCAACAGGAGCAAAACCGACGTTTGTGCTCTTTTATTTTTGCACAGATGTGTCGTCTTGTGCTCCAAAGTAGGTCGCATCTAAAGCGATTTAGTTGCACCATAGTACCTACAGATGGCGCCACTGGTTGCCTATTTCCCTCGTCGACTTTCAAAGTCGAATGACATGACACCTTGTTTGTTTCAGGGTTTGGGTATTTCGGTTTTAATACCGATACCCCCCAAGGAAACTGCCTGATGAGCCTTGCCGGGGCAGATACCACGGTAGCAGATTGGCACCTTGGCCCTGGAAACAAACATAGCGTCATGTTTTGGTCGATTCTCGACAAAATGGTGAAGGAGTAATCCTTACCGTTACTGGTTTCGTTTAATATAACTTTTTACGACCAAGAACCGCACAGAAATTGAAATTTCTGTTTCTCTTTTATATATATATATATATATATATATATATATATATATATATATATATATATATATATATATATATATATATATATATATATATATATATATATATATATATATATATATATATATATATATATATATATATATATATATATATATATATATATATATATATATATATATATATATATAAACCACTCTAGAACACTGAGTGTTTGAATTGAAGACTATTTTATGTAGATAGTTTTAATTAAGTGTGCTTCTAACAAAATTAAGTACTTTGACCAAAAAATACTTTTTTTAAGAGTTTGTTAAACTTAATACCTTGAAGTTAGTAACTGTTCACTTTCGTTTACCATTGCCGGTGAATGAATTTAAAGTCAGTTTTTTGGGTCCCATATCATTTCTGAATTACTCATCAAAGTTCGCACTCTTGTATTCACAGTTTTTCACTTTTTTTTTAACTTCAACTAAACTACTGAAACAATAGATGTTTATCGATCTGTAATGTTATTTCATCACAGAAAATATAGCTAAAGCATCAGAAATACAATTTAATGGAATAATTTGTCGCCGTAGAGGAAGCTGCTTGACGATGCCAGGTAATATTTTTAGTTGCCGAGTTGTGCTCAGAATCAGGTTTTTACAAGATACCAAAACGGGTTTTAATATTGTAATTATAGTTTAGATTTATTAATTCTGATATTATGGATAATATTATGGCTCCTTTTGGCTGAGTTTCATAAAATTTCCTAATGTGAACTTACAGTATATTGTGGAAAATATAGAAAAGCTAAAGGGCTTTCACGATTACAAACATTTTATTTGGCCATTTGTTTTGCCAACTTAAATTCGTACTACAATTTTACTGGTTTACCTCTAAATCATACTTAATTCCTGCACATAATTTGAAATTAATCTAATAAGTAGTACTTTCAGGCTTAATATTTTATTATGCTATCATTTTGTTTCATCATATTCAATTCCTACTCAAATTGTACTAGTTAATTTCTACATACTTGATTTTTGTGCAAAATGTGACGTAAATTGGAAAATTAGTTTTTTGTGAAATTTGTTTTAACATTTCACTAGGCCGCCATTTTGGTCTGCTTATTGGATTTTTACCAAAATATTACCAGATCACCCCCATATGATCCTTAATTTTTGATGAAAATTTGAAGAAGTTTTTTAGATATGCCACAAACAGACAGACCAATGAAATTAGGAAAACTTGTTTTAATTGCTTATATGCTTTTTTGACATTAATCTCTTTATGAAATCAAATAAGCCATCAGACACGGTTACAGCTGATAAGATAAATTTGTGATGTAAAAGGATGATTAATTTGGGTAAAAATGGTATGTATAGGGTTTATCTGTACACCTTGAGGCACCACTGAAGCATTTCTTTTAAAAGCTAGAAAAAAATTTAGATTATGAAATTTTTTCGATTTTTTTTTCTGAACTATCCCTGTCATCAGAAGAAACAAATAACCATCGAAGCATTGTTATTCCCATTGACTCCACTTTGTAGAAAAACAATTTCTGTCTCTTTAATACATGGGCTCTTATGTCAAGAGTTTTTGTTTCTCGGGTGTCATTGATGATAAAGTTATTAAACCTAGTATATTTCTAATAAGCAAGACGAGAATCATATGTTGAATGAGGTTTTCATGAAAAATTTTTTACACGAGCTGACCCACACTAATGTGGTGATTGTAGGATCGCCGTTTGCTGTAAGCTATAAGAGCAAGCTGAATTGTCTAATTTATAGCTATAACATGAAGGTAAAGAAACTGAGCTGCCACATGAGAAGCAGTTCCTGGTTTGTGCCCTTTGATAACTGTATACCACCTACTAAACGCAACCAATATGGCAATTTTACTTCATATGGCAAAACCAAATTAATTTTTAAGATAATTTCCATTATGTCTTTCCATAATATGAGAGCCCTGCCACCCACTATAAGTTCCTCCGATGTTAGACATGGACCATCTCTTGAAGCTCCAGCACATTTTGGTGAACCTGAGGATGAGTTCGAACACTGATTAGCGAGATTGCTGAACAATGGTTACAATTTCGCACCAGAACGATTGCTGAAAATGGATTTAGGTACAATAAAACTTACAGCTAAGGACTCTGTTCCAAAAACAAGAGTGGTTCAAAATATGTTTTTTCGTGAGTAATAAATCAAGTTTTTCATTAATATTTTGTCATCAAAATATTCAGTGTCTAGCCAATAAAGTTTTAGAATTGGACGCGATTTTAATAGCGATTTTTTATTGCTCACTCTGTCTGCTTTCCAAAATAATATTAGGCACGCACTTGAGTGCAAGCTATGTGTAATGGGCCTGTTTATTGATTTCTCACGCGCATTCGATATGGAAGATCATCGACTTCTAATATGTAAGTTGCAGAGATACGGAATCCGTGGAAAGCCCCTTGCATTACTCACTTCACTTGGAAAGACAATATCAATGTGTTGTTGTGAATGGCAAAATAAGTATTTCGAACATCATTACTCAGGGTGTTTCCCAAGGATCAATCCTAAGGCCATTGCTTTATTTGGTTTATGCTAACGACCTCATACTATATCTAGAAAAAGTTTCACCTAGACTCCTTTCCATTTGTTACGCTGATGACACCAACATTCTCATAACTAGACACGATATACCATCATTAAAAACCATGGCTGAAAAGGTGTATAAAGGGGTAATTCTTTGGTCAGAAAAAAATAAATTGGTTTTAAACAAAAACAAAACAAATTGTTTGCTATTTTCGTCCCAACGACAACAAAGCAACAACACCATGATTTTATGCGATAAATCTGATGACACTGTCTACTCCACTGATACAACGAAAATGCTTGGTATAGTTTTAGACAGTGCCCTTACTTGGCAAGTGCATATAGATGAATTTTGTAAAAAACAGCGTAGCTCTTGTTTTGCCATCAAATACCTAAGCAATCATTGCAGTCAAAGTACACTGCTCACATTGTACTACTCAAACTTTCACTCCCATATTTGCTATGGTATTCTGAACTGGGGAACCAGTGTGCACAATAAACGTGTTTTTCTGTTGCAATAAGAATGGTGAGTGGCCTCTCACAGAGATTCATGTAAACCCGTTTTTAAATCTTTACAAATTTTAACATAATTTGATTTGTACATACTTGAAATTTGTCTATATTCATACAAAAATAATTCTTTTCTGCCGTCTACTAGAGCACCTCATCATCATGACACTCGTATGAGACATCTTATCTTGCCAAGTATTCATAGAACTAGTTCTTATCAGAAAACCATATCATTTAATGCATGTAAATTTTATAATATTCTTGAAAAAAGTATCAGGGACTCACCATCTGTCAATATATTTAAAAACAAATTAAAGAAATTACTATTGGAGAAGAACTGCTATAGTTTTCATGACTTTTTTACTACATAGGCACCTAAAGTATCAAAAAATTGGTTAGTGCGCCCATATAGTTTTGTGTTTCAAAGGAGCATCTCGACTTTGACATGCTTGTCATGACTTGTGCATGACTGTATGTTTTGACATTTTCTTTAGTTGTTGTGATGTATTATATTTAGATTACTTTTTAACTGAAGAAATAAAAATATTATTATTATTATTATTAATTTTCCATGTAAAGTAATTATATAACTACTGCCAAGCAGCTACTTAAAAAATTGACTCCAAGGTCGTCATTTCTTTTCCGTGACATAATAGTAATTTTTCAAAGTTGCTGTTTCTAATCTGTTTATTAAATTACAACTTTTAAGTATCAGCACCTTCTTGAACTTTGCAGAGACTACTCCATTTCGATAAAATGTACTCCTATAACTTATTACTATAAAGTAAAACGAGTCAGTCGTTGCAGAGTAGAAAAAGTTATCGTCTACTGCTACTTTAAACTGGCTATTACCAGTCATTATTCTTCTGTTGCAACTTAGAGGTAAGAATTACAGTAATTATTTACTACAACTAAACAATTACCTCTTGTAATTGAGATTCCGGAGATAAGGGGCGCTGGTATCAGAATCGGTCGGCGATTTTATAAGGACAGTAGAGTAACCAGTTTTTTTATTGGTTCGGCCATATTGATGTTAAAATCGTTTTATTTACTTTTCTCCTACATGGGTTTCTTTCTTATGAGTTTTGTTGTTTTAGTGACTCATTTTATTAGATTTTGCGATTATTAAAATGAATATTGATTCAAACAAGAAGTTCTCAGCCATTGGCCATATGGAGAAATGTATTTAAGCCTGATTCACCTGTTTTTTTGCCTGTAATTATAAAGTGTCTGTGATGAATGTGTAAATAACTATGTCCTTAAAATGTCTTAAGTTTAAGTTTATTCCAAGAAAAGTTAGTAAATATTGCACATTATATTTTGGTTTTATTTTGCTGTAAGACAATATTGTTTCATGTCTTAGTGACTGTTTTACTTCATTCAGCACCTCAATTTGTGGCAGAAGCTCTCTAAGATTAGCATAAAAACTTTATTTTGTAGGCCTTCTTCAGTACATATTACATTACTAAATTCACTTGGCAGACAACTCTCATTAATCGCTTTTACAAACATTGTTATTTGTTAAAAATCTAAATGAAAAAGTAAGTTTGTACTAGATAGTTCAAATAGATTATTAAAGTAAAACATTAACATAACCCTACACATTTACAACTGACGCTAATAGAGGTTGTCAATATAAAACTAGATTAATTTAGTCACATTTTGCGAAAAACTAACGATAATATGAGTGCCCCCATTTAAACCTTTAGAAATTTTGCATAAATTTGGAGGGTGGGCTTCTATAGTCGCCACTGTCCTTATAAAGTCATTGTAATTCAGTTTAGAGTTATTAATTAGTTGTGTATGTGTTGTGTTATCGTCTACGAGTAAAAAGTTAAAATGGTTCACAAGGGCTTCACATACCATAAGAAAAAAAAGTAGCTTTCCTCACTCAGCCACATTTTATAGAAAATTAAAAATATCACAACTTGAACCATACCTGAACTAAACAACCTAAAGTGGTATTTTTAGGAAACAAAAAAATAAAAACGAAACATAGTTATGGTTATGATAGATGGCAGAATTATAGTAGTGACTCAGGTAGCACAACTCTCCGCATGTTACGACACAACGCATTAAATTTAAAAGAACCGGCGGAATGTTCGCAAGTCGTAACCGCTTGGTAATAATATATAGTATAGGTCTAATGGGAACTTTGTAGATAACTTTATTCGTACCACCTTAGTGTTCAAGACTTCAGTGTAATTGGGTATAAATGACTGTTAGGTATTTAAAGAATCCAAAACTATAAAAACGTATGAGAGCAGTCGTAGACACTTGATATCAAGTAATGTTCTCAGTAAAGAAATGCAGCCAACCTAAAAGTAAAAGTCCAATAGAACGCCATTGTTTGTTTTCATCTCCTCTATAAATATTAAACTATGATGTTTGTTTTTGTGAGTATAAAGATTAAAAATGCATACAAATTAAATATTACGTTAAGAATCACTCTTTATAATAATATATTTAATCTCTATAAATATTAAACTATGATGTTTGTTTTTGTGAGTATAAAGATTAAAAATGCATACAAATTAAATATTACGTTAAGAATCACTCTTTATAATAATATATTTAATAATAATTACTATTTAAACCCAAGTCCAAAATTACATTTTGAGTTTTAAATTGGCCAACATATTTGACCAAAAATATATTGAAAAATAACGAATCTTAAAGGCGCGTAATTTTTTTTACGACTATCATCAGCATATTGACCAGAGAAATAGCCTTTGTTTTAATTTTAGGTCCTTAGCATAGCCAGAAATCTAAGTGAAACGCATGTATCCTACCTCAAATACCAATCACATATTCTATAGGCTCTACACCATATTACCAATTTGAGTGTTTGTAGTCGCCATAAATGTGTTGTTTGTATTAAAAAGAACCATACATATTTTTAAAACGGATTAAATAAAAACAGAAATAAGGAAGTGACGAATAGGGTAAATTATTGCTATTCGGCTACTTAAATGGAACTACACAATTTCATACTATCTACGTAATAGTCAAAGTCACAGTTACATGTTACTCTCGAAATAGTTACCCATTTTGGTAATGACTACATAGTGTCAGCTTAAACAGAACGTGGCGACACCAAGTTACGGTTACTTGAATGAAAATACTTGTGATAACAGTTACGTATTCATGACTACTTGGGTATACGCACCCGAAATGTCTAAGGCATATTGAGCATTTTTTAAATTTTTAACATAAATGTTTTATTTATTTATTCATTCATTTACTAAAAGATATCAGAATTTCATACCTAAGGTTCATCAATAAAAACATTTAAAAATAATTATTCTCAATCTAAGTACCGAAATATACTAAAACTAGGTACAATTACAATTAAAATTGGATATAAACACTAAAGACTAATTAAACTCCAAGTTAAAAAATGTACTCTTAGAGAAAGGATTTGGTCCAATAAAAGTGACTTTAATTTATTTTAAATAACTTTGGACTCTCTATGCACTTAATACACTTTGATAAATGATTAAAAAAAATGTATAGGTAATACATAGCTACTGCTTGCTGTGCGAGTCCTGCCATGCAATGGCAAACGCAAGGATATATCTGGATAATCTCACATGATTTTATATAAATACTTATGTTCTTTTGTATATAAATTGCACATCTTAGAATATAAATTGATGTAATGGTTAATATCTTTAATTCTTTAAATAAATACATGCACGAAAAATTGTATTTTTTAAATGTGATAGTGCTTATGATTCTCTTCTGAGCCACTAAGAGTTCAGATATCCTCCTCTACTACCCCAAGCTACAATTACATAGGAAAGCAAGGATCTGACATTGGCATGACAATAAGAAAGCAAGACTTTCCTGTTAACTCTAGCTCATAACTTCCAAATAACAAACGATAATTTATTCATCTTTTTGAGGGTGTCTTCAATTTGTTCACTCCAAGTTAATTGAGAGAGAATTTTTATACCAAGAAACTTTGTTGATGTAGATTGTTTAATGAAATTATCATTAATTGTAATCAAAACAGAAAAATTAGGAAGCCTATATGAGAAGCAAATGGCTTCAGTTTTATCTGTATTCAGAGTGATTTGATTATTTTCACTTTATGTTTGATTTCAGTACATTTCGTGGCTTCTACACTCAAAGACTCTATATTTTTAACCTCAAGAAACAATGATAATCGATTATCTTCATTAAATTTTAGTATATTAGAATAATATCCAGAGCACCATTTTCTGCCTTCTACCTGTAGAACTACTTTTTGCTGCCTGTTTTGAAGGTATGATGATAGCCAATCCCAGGAAGGCCCTCTTACTCCATATAATTTCTTTTTTAAAATCCCATGATCTACCATTTCAAATGTTCTTGGGTAATCAAGCTTTAATGTTTGTCAAGGAATATCCGGCAAAGTTTGTAATAGTCCAGAAAAGCTATTCACATGCAACTAGACCAAGCATACATAACATTAAGCAGTGGAGATTCAAGTTAAGTTTCTTTAGGAAAGGCTTACGATACTTTTGCAGTAAGGCATACAATAAACTTCCTGAGAAAATTAAATTGCTCCAAAAGCCCCCTACAATATAGAAGACAAGTAAGAGGGTTTCTAACTAACCAGGGTTAACAGTTTAGAAGAATATTTTAATGCAAAGGACAATTAAATGCACTGTTCGTATAGTTGTTTTGTCATTTAACAGTTATATTATTTGCCATATTATAAATTATTATATTTTCGATTTGTTTAAATATGTTCTATTTTAGTAACATTGTCAATATTTACTCTGTAAGTCAACTGACATGAATAAATAAATAAATAAATCTGATTACTAAAATTGCTCTTCTAGACCCCTTATAATAAAGTTAACCAAATCTATTAAAGTATCCTATCTTGACTACCTTTTTTGGAACCCATATTGGGCTTTAAGTAATAAGTTATTTTTGTTAAGGAAGTTGGAAAGTCTCTCGCAAAATGCTTTTTTAAAAATTTTTGCGAATGCTTGAAGCAAAGAAACTGCCCTGTAACTTACTATCCTGTAAGCTTTGCGGAAAACTACCCATCCTAAAAGACTCATTTATTAGATAGGCCACTATCAGAGCAATAATTCCTGAAATGTTTCTGAGGAGAAAGCAAGGAATTCCATCATATCCAGCAAAGTCCTGCATAGACAATATCTTAATTAAAGTTTCAGCCTCTTGTGCATCCATAGCTGACAGAAATATAGAATGGGGACAGGAAACCAAGTTACCACCAGTTGAGCAGTTCCCAGTGCTGTTGTTTTGCAGTGAATCTAAAAAGTAATTATTAAAGCTATTTGCTGTTTTGCTATAATCCTTCAAACTAAGAACCTTGGTCATCCACAAATGTCATCAGAAATTGATCTCATTTTTTAACATGAACTTCATCTCTAATAATTTGCCATGCAGTTTCCGTTCTGTTATTGCTGGTCAAGTACATATTTTCATTGTACGCATATTTACAAGATTTGATATTTTGCCTATGGTTCTTTAGTCTATCCCTATATCTTACCGGCTCCTCATTTTCCCCCAGATACTTACACAATCTGTGAAGTTCTCAAAGTTTATAACCCTCATTAATAATTTTTTTAGTAACCCACTTGTTTTTATGCGTTTCTCTATTATATATTATCTTTAGTTCAAGAGGAAAAGCTCCTGAGACATGTGACAATGTCATTGAAAATATGAATTCACCAGTGTAGACTCTATTCCAGGTTTTTGCTTTAATTAATTTTAGAAATACACTCTTTGTGAGATTCAATTTTAAAATTTCTGATATATGAAAATTTGCAAAACATGATCAGAAAGATTAGTGTCAATACATTTCCGATTCAGATATTCCCTATAAAGTTACAGCAAATATTATCAATAATGATACCTTTATAACCCTTTACTCTACTATAAGAGTTAATGCATAGTTCCGAACCATAACTACTTAAACTACTCACGATCTCCATTGCATTTTTGTTGATTACATTATGATTAAAGTTTAAATAATCAAATCAATAGCCTCCACAATCATTTTTTCTTTTTAAAATATCTAAAAAGTTGTTAAGAAAAAGTTTAAAATTTGTTATATTGGCTGAGGGGACCCTATAAAAGCAGGAGATTAAAATACATTTATTATCAAAAGAAAACTCTATACAGGCATATTCACCGACAAAATCGTAACTATTTACCTTTATTTTCAAGTTCTTATAATATTCTCATTTCTCAGAAATATTGCCACACCACATCCTTTCAATCGTTTCAGCATGAGAAATCTGCAAGCTGGTACGGACTAATATTCAAAATCCTTCTCTTCTTTAGTGCACCATGTCTCGGTTAGGCAAACAACCTCTGGGAAATGTGATGATTTCAGTATAACTAGAAGCTCAGAGGATTTATTTCTAAGGTTTCTTATGTTTAAGTTACAAATCTTTATTTTATTGATCCTAGTGATTAGGAGAGATCCGCCATTTCCTGTGAGCATGACGTCATCTTTTTCACAAAAAAAAACAAGATATTAAATCTGGCCATATCTCTTTTCCATGCCTGTCTAAAATCTTATTGTTTTATTGTGACTTTCACTGATTTGTATAATTCGGGCCTCTTCAATTCATGATCTTTGCATGTCGCTGGTTTCATGTTTAGATTCAGCCTTTTCACATGTAGGGCAATAAATTTGGGAACTTTTCGTATATCTTCACTATTTTTATTTTGCTCAACAACAAAACGACGGTTTCTTTTCTATTTGGGTTTTTCCCATCCATCTTTATCTAAAGTTTGAATCTGCTGTATTTTATTTTAAGTCTCTGAGTTTAAAATAGCAGAATTTATTTAGTGAATACTTTCAGGATTTTCTGTTTTTTTTTCCTTGAACATTGTCAATATTGTCATTTAAATTTTTCGTTGATTTTGCTGTTCTAGTGTTGGCAACATTTAGTGCTGCGAATGATATATTTTGATTTGCACTCTTTAGGCTGGCAACACTGTTTGATGGCAGATTATTATGATTTGAACACTTTGGTTTGGGAACACTGATGGCAGATTACCTGTACTTGTCGTGGCCTCAGGCGGAACTTTAGACTTCTAATAAACTGATGGTTTTGTATAAGACAGTTTTTTATCCTTTAAATTCAGATATAATAATTACATCTCATTATTTCTTCTTTGGCTGCTAACATCTCCTTGTTTAATATTAATATACTTGTCAGATGGAACTATAACCTCACTTCCTCTATGCCCACAACATTTCACTACATTTTCCTTTCATAGTGATAGTAGACCAGGAATTCTTAGCCCACATGATGTGTGAAAGACTCCTTCACAATTCTCACACTTTGCTGCCACATTTGCTAAACTTTTCTTGAAATATTTACAAAATTCTATACTCGTTAATTGCGCCCTCCCTGTTGTGAACAATGAATTTAGTATTCGAAATGACTGACAACTTCGAGGTCGCCAACCGGTCATCTCACAATCATTTTTAGGAGAAGTATTATAATCTTTACTTAAAATTATTTTTATGAATACTATATGTAGCTAACATACTCTACCACGCTGCCATAATGTTTTAAAAAATTTAGCAAGAGGTAAGAAGGTAACAAAACATTAATTTCTTATGTGTCTTAATAAAATCACCGATAGATGGAAAGAAGGTTTGAAAAAAGCCTTTGTTGTCATTTAAAGTTTGTTATTTCTAAATTTACAAACAAAAATGACAGAGTAAACCATCCCATCTTAATCCGAAAACTGGAATTGTATGGAGTTGGTCGTCCACTTCTGAAGTGGCTTAGAAGTTATCTTGATGATCGTTCTCAAGTAGTTCGGATTGGCGACGATAACTCTCAAACAATTAAAGTACACTCTGGTGTACCACAGGGTTCCCACTTGGGTCTGATCTTGTTCTTGTTATTTGTGAATGATCTGGCCTCACTGCTTAACCAATGCAATCTTCTTTTTTTTGCCGATGATCTTAAAATATATCGCATAATTAATTCTATTGAGGACTGTTGTGTTTGACAGAGCAATATTGATCTTTTGTGTACATGGTACACTGAGAACAGGATGCAACTGAACATATCTAAATGCAAAGTAATTTCCTTTAGTAGGAAGAAAGCACCAGTCACAAATTCCTATAATATTGACTCATCTGAACTTCAAAGAGTTACAAAGTTTAATGGTCTTGGAATTTTGTTTGACTCGGAATTAAGATTTACAAACCACATCTACTGGTTAATCTCAAAAGTGTTTAAAATGTTAGGACTCATGAGACAATGTCACGAATTTAGAGATCTGTCAAAAAATCTACAATATCACATTGATCATCACTATCATATTTTCTATTTTTCTAGTTTACAAACTTCCAAAAAGCTTTAGAATTCTCCCTCGTGGTATCCTCCATAGAGTGAATATAATCATTATAGGAGACATTTATAATTCCTTGCATGTATGTGTTAAATTTGAAAAATTAGTGTAGTCATGTTGACAGCCACTTCTTTTAAACTTTCTATGTGCAATATTTTTGCTTAAAATAATCCCAGTACCATGAAGAAAACCCTAACATAAAGCTCAAATACTTAATTTAATACACAATCCATTGTTTCAAATGACTCTGTACTAAATGTAAAACCACAGGCCAGCATAGGATGGTATGTATCACAGGGTAAAATGGGTGCATTCACCACTTCAATATTAAATTCTTGGATGTCTGAGAAAAGAAGATCTAAGTATGAGCCTCTTGCATTTGGAATTGAGGTTAATTGTTTGATATTTAGAAAAGCAGCCAGTCTGACACTACCTACACTACTGGACATACATGTTATTAGTCCAATATATTTTGGGTAAATTAAAATCTCTATATAAAACTATATTGTTACAATTATATTTTTAATACGTTCAACACCAACACAAAAGTGTTCCTAACATTCAATAGTGAGTGGGGTGGTAAGTATACAACACAGAAAAGACTTTTCACCTTACCTATAGTTACTAATATAAATATACACTCACATTTGCATGACCATGACATTAGACGTAAAAATGACATAATACCTGAATATACCCAATTCAGAAAAGGACAAACGGGTGTTAGCTTCTACGGAGTCAAAATGTACAACTTATTGCCTTGTAATATAAAAGATCTGCCATCAGCAGAGTTAAAAAAATTTTTAAACACCATTTTTATTAAAAACGCTTTCTTCTCCGTGACTGAAATAATTAATTCCTTGCACCATCTTCATTTTTGACAATTTTAATAAGTTTGTGTAAGTAAATGTTATTGTAATTAATTTTATATAAGTATTATTTCCGTGTTTTTAATGTATTTTATTCTGTAATTGTAGTTAGTTTTATATAAGTATTATTTCTGTAAGTATCTTAATTGTTTTTTTATCTATTCTATTGAATTTGACAGTTTGACGAAGTATTGGTTTTTGTAACTTTTTATGAATAAAATTCTGTTCTATTCTAAATAAGTGCTCGATACTCTGTAAATTATTGGCAACAATATTAACTGAGACTAGACATGACTTTACTGTAACTAAGATAGATAGCTTTTTATTGATAAAATTGCACAAACGTACTTTTACAGGTCAAACACAAAATGATAAAGATACAAATAGAAACATTTATACATTTAAAACAATTATAAAATTAAAGTTAACCCGCGTAAATGGTAAAATTATAAAATGGGAAAAATTCCAAGGATTAGCGCTATAACCGAAGTACATCACTGAATTTATTCTCCATGCATTCACTCACCGAATAAAATGATTTGCTGATTAAGTAATGCTTAATTTTATTTTTAAATCTCTCAACCCCCAGTCGTCTTATGGCATCAGGAAGCACATTAAACAACTTTACACAGAGGTATCCTGTACTGTCTCTCGCTGCAGTCAGTTTATGGAAAGGTGTAGCTAAGTCCTTGCCATTGCGAATCGGATACTCATGTACACTACCCCGCGCCATGAAACGATGTTACACCTAATGAAGACGAGACATTGAAGGATAAACACACATGGAAATGCTACCAGTAGAATCTCCAGAGATACACTTTTAACCCGACTCCACATAAGGAATGTTATCCAACACAACTTCTTGCTCAGCTGCACCAGTGTCCCTCCCACGAAAGTCTGGAGTCAAGGCATATCCCCAGGAAATTCACCTGGTGTGAGTCATCTGCACTCACCCATCTAAGGCTAAAATTTATTGTTTAAGTTTTGCCATTGTTGAGGCTCAGCCTGTTTGCGAGGAACTAATTCTGCAGACCCAGCTGTGCTTCACTTATAACCGCCTGAATTTGCTGTCACGGGTCATAGTACAGATCCCTGGGGAACCCCTTACCTAACAGTGTGTTGTGAAGAGAGCCCTCGCTTGTAGGTTACATACTGACACCTCTCAGATAGGTAAGATTCAATAAGGGACTGGCTGTTCCTACTAAAGTTGTAGCGTGCAAGTTTAGCTATAAGTATATCATGCAATACACAGTCGAACACTTTTGTTAAATCATAAAATGAAGCATATGTGTCCAGTAATTGCTCAAAGCCCTCAAGTACATGACTTGACAGTCTATTAATGGGATATGTAGTGGATTTTTTTATCTCTAAAGCTGAATTGACAGCTTAAAAATAGATTGTTATTTGGGATTTTAATAGCGATTCAAAGATTTTTGAAAAGACAGGAAGAATTGAGATAGGTGTATAGTTATTTGTATCGCTGATAGAGCCCTTATTTTTTAAAATTGGAACAAGTCTACCAGTTTTTAAAACTGTAGGAAATAAGATATTTATTAAGCACAGGGGTGCGATTTTGCACTTATAGATATATAGATAGATAGATAGATATATATTTCGTGTCATTACAATAGGAAATGTTTACATTCGTCAGTGAGTAAAAGAACAATATAAAAATACTAAAAGAAAAAAAAACATGTAGTTTTTTCTTATGTATATAGATATTAAAATTATACATAAATATAAACGTTACTGAGAACTTACACTTTAAAACTTAACACAGAAAGATTAATACATTTACTTTTAAAACATAAGGCTAAAAACACAACATAGAAATTCCTGGATGCTATAAAAAACATGTTTTTTCAAAAAAACTCTAATTTTTTTATGGAATTTTGGTGGAGGTAGAACTCTAATCCTCAATGGGATCTTGTTAAACAATTTGATAGCCAAATGTTCGAGTCTGCTCTGACACTTACCCAATCTGCAATAAGCAGCACGGAGATCGTTTCTCTCACGCGTTGGATATTCGTGTATATCCTTTTGGGCTTTAAAGTTATTTATATTCGCCCTGACATAAGAAACGCTCTGTAAAATGAAAACTGATGGAAAAGTAAGAATACCAAGTTGGAGAAAGGCATCCCTACAGTCCTTATCATTTCGTTAGTTAACGAAAATGTTCTCCATTTGGAAAGCTGTTCGGCATGACAATCGGATTTTCCGATCCTGGTTCGTTAAAAACCAACCTATTACTAAAGCCGCCATTTTCCGAATCTGTCAGTTTTTGATAATATCTAAATTTACTGGCTTGGAGTCTAATTTCGTAAGATAAAAAATAGTTTTGATTACTTGAAAGCTAAGCCATGATATATTAGCATATACATCATACCGTAAGTAATCAACAGACGCCAAAATATTCAAGAAAATCATGAAAACATGAAACCTCCAAATAGGCAGCGAAAATACGAAACTCGTAAAAAAATCCTTCAAATTAAACAAGGTAAGCTAATCTGTTTAAAAAATATTATCTATGTCATATTATTAAGAAACCTATTTTAGTTTTTAATGAATCATTATTTTTAATTCAGTGAATTCTTTCCTGATTTGACCATTTTGTTAGAAGTACAGGAAAACATAAAACGCTATCCTCAAAATGTACTTCTTTTGAAGAAATATTTAACAAAGTTGTGAATATTCTGTTTAAATATTAATTAAATTATTTACTATATGGTGCAAAATTCTATATTACGTATTTTATTCTTAAAAGAAAAGGGAGACCTATGTTAATATCTATTCTAATCCAGCACCGCGGCTGTTATGCAACCACATAAACATCATACATCTATCCGCCTTTGAAACGGAGCGGGCCTTCCACAGAAAAATAATATAATAATATAGGCGAAATGCGTTCATCGGGAAAACAAAGCAATTTATACTTAGAGTAAGAATAAAAATCTTACTCTAGGTTGTAAATGCCCGTTGTTACTAGGGAATGGCTCTCCCTATTTGAGTAATACGGCAGTATTTTATTTAATTTTGGTCTCTCGTAACCTAACCTAACTTTTTTAGTTCACAAATACACCGTAAACAAGTAGTGGAACACCTGATGGATCACTTGCGGAAACATAACAGTGGTTTAATAATGGTGTATTTAAGTACTTCAAAATTGAACATAAATTCCAGTAACTAGGAACCAATTTAAGTATAATGTTTTCTATTGATGGAAAGACTAAAGAAGCAATAAGGGCAGTTGAATCTAGATTATCATGATAAGACTGTTGCAGGTAGGCATGAATTTGTATATTTTAGCAAATAGAATGTACTTGCTTAAATTATATTTCATTGTCTATGTCGAGGTCTATGTATAACTTGTAAACAAAAGTATTCCTTAACAGGTATTTTCAAAGAAAATTTATAGGATAAGCTATTATTTTCTTAGGTATTATATATTTTACCTGTTGAGGGCGAAATGAAATAATCTTTGCTTTTCTTTAAAAGAACTACAGTTGGAATTATATAATGTTATAATTATTAGAGAAGGGAAATAATTAGTTATATTATATCACACAGTATGTGGTGTATGGCACATTTATTGATTATAGCAAAATTTTTACAGCTTTTGCAGAATATGACACTAAAAAGGGAATGATACAAGAAATAATGTGTACCTGTGTAAGTATTAATTGTGATTATTTTGTTTTTTTTTATAAAGAAACTTACTATAATATTAGACTTAGACAGGTTAGGCTAGTATAATTCATAAGTTTATGTTTAGCAAAGTCTACGGCAAAACATACCTAGGAGTTCGTTATTATAACAAATAACCAGTTCACAGTATCAAACAGAATTTAACACTTGAAACCTTGTTTGATTTGACTAATGGTTTTTGCACTGATATTCTGTCCGAAAACAACAGCAAGATAATCCATAGCAACTCAACTGATGAATGCTGCATTTATTTTTTTATTGTCACTCATTAAACTTTGTGCTAGACACACGTTATGTTTTTTTATGTTTGCCTAATTTCTTACAGTGTGACACAAATTGTTTGAAGTGTGTGTTTTTCCTTGGGTTTTGCTAATTGCCATTTTTAATGTGTATTTTTAAATTAGTCTTTTGTTCAAATCTATGAATCGCTTTTGAAGTTTCACGTCACAATATTCTATTTAAAAAAATAACTATTATATGACTTAATAAGTTCACTATGTTTAATGGAATTTATTTGTTTATTCTTATGTGAAATTGTACAGGGTGCCTGGTTATATTTTAAACGGTACCCTAAAGGCCTTATTCTATGAGTTATCAAAAAACTTTAAATACAAATGTTTTTGGGTTTGAATGGAATCATCATTCTTGCTGATTATAAATATACTAGGTTTAAACTTTATCTCTAAAGATAACAGAGAAATTTTAGAAAAACCTTGCCATAAGAGGCAATGTGTAAGAGAGAGATGGAGAAGGCTCCAATATAGTGGAGTCAGTGGGAATACATTGCTTCTTATGATAAGGTTTTTCCTAAATTTCTTGATTATGAAATAAAGGTCTTAAACCTAGTCTATTATTAATAATCAGCAAGAAGAGACCATTTGAGGTGTATCTACTATACAGGGTGTGCCTTTTAAAATAACAAAGTCAATGTCCATTTGCTAAATTTCCGATTACCTTTTGTTTGTTTTTCTTGTAAATTGCCCAAACCTTTTATATTTAAAATTTTTTGATAACTCATAATAAAGACTGTAGGGTATGTTTAAAATATAACCAGACATCCTGTACATAAAATCTGTATAAAATATCAGATGTGTTAAAAATTAAAAAAAAACTACATAGATATACATAAAGGAACAAAAGTGAACCAAACTTAATTTTAGAGAAAAAATTATACATCATATACATTATACCTTATATCATGAAGAAACCTTATTTTTTTGTAAGTTAACTTTATTGTGTTTACTATTTTTGACCAGAAGAGGTTATTTCAAATCCATATTATGTAATTCTGGGATACCTTGTTAGGTACTGGAAAATATTAGGTTGCTAAAAGTACATTTTGTAAGGATATATTAAATATTTATACAGGATGTCCCAAAAATGTGGTATAAGGTGCAGTTGCTGTTTTTTATTATGGATTATTTTGTTTTATTAAAGAATCTGGTTTATATGTAATTTGGTAAACTGAAGTTTAATACCTTAAAAAAGACCATACATAGAACTAAAAAAGGAATTTGTAATTTGTTTTGTTTAAAATTTTATTTTTTAAACTTCAATTTACTTGAAACATCTGTATGTTTTAATCATATCAAATAAAGTGTAACTGACTAAAGTCTATGACAATTAAGATTACTCAAAAGTGAAAACTTTTTTTATATAAATTCAATTGTGTCTCTATTTTGTAAGATTCGGAAGTGTTCATGGTATCTATTGTTCAGAAAGTCAAGAACTACAACATATATAAAATTTAGGGAATTTCCCTCAAGCTAGTTTTATAAGATTTATGTGTAGTCCTAGTAGCCACCTCGCAATTCACCCATTCTTATAGGCTTTGTTCAGTATAATTTTTAGAATACCACTAGATTGTAACGTATAAATGACGAACTTAAAGATGGAAATTTTTGGACAATATTCAGGTCTCAACTGTCTAGCAGGCGTGTAACTAAGGGGGGCATAGGGGAGGCGATGTCTTTTTTTTTTTTGGATATTGCACGGGCGTCCGCAGAACCATAATTGATGAAAAAAAAAACCAAAAAAGGTTATGCATAGTTCATTTGGTATATAAATGTAATTTATATATGTAATATACAATATTTACATTTTCCAGGGGAGGCATTTTGGTGTTCTATTATTATTATTATTATTCAATATGAAGAAAGTTTTTTGGTATTCGGGTATGGATTATCCTGGGTAGAAAAGAAGAATATAATATTTCGTTTTGTAATAGTCATTGTGTGTGTATATAAACATTTTGAGAAAATGACAAGGGCTTAGATAATATTTTGTGTAATAGATTTCTTGTGGCCTTTTGCATTTTCGAAGCGATAAATCCAAGATATACTACTAGGCATTATCGAAAAACCACAACTCAATATATAAATTCTGGTTGAAAATTAGTAAACTTGAATTTTGTCCACAAATTTGCATGTATAACTGCGTCTGTCCAGTAGTTTACTATAGGACATCAGTACCTAAAATTAATTAATTAATGTAGGGGTTATGGTTATATTTAATAAAAAAAAATTGGGTGGAGGTACTATACATGCTGTTGGTTAGTTAGTATTGCATTTAATTTTTAACTAAAATTGGAAATATACCTATTTTATCAATAACGAAGTTTTTTAACAGCATATTATTTCATTTAAAATATCCTTCTTTTACAGCTGATTTCTCGAAAAGCAATTTTTTTACAATACTTTTTCTTCTTTTTAGTTATTTCAAGTGACAGTGTGAGTCCTTTGGACCCTTCGAAAAAGAAAATGGTGTGGACTTACGTATCACCAAAATTCAACAGCAATAGAAACTAATTTCAGCTTGTAACAACTTGAACAATAAAAAAATGTCCAATTCTAAAATTTTTTTATTTAGTGACAAATATAAAATTGATTTTTACGATAAAATATTGCATCACTTTAAAAAAAAAATTTAATGTTAGTCACTTTCATAATAATCAAAATGGAATATTATTTCATTTATATCTTAAAGATTTATGACTACACTTAAATCTAGAAAAATAATTATATTTAGGCATTTTATAGATACAGATTTGGAGGGATATAGAGAGTTAGAGATTGATACCATTATGAAATTAGTTACGGGTAGTATTATATATGAATCTTTAAACATATTTCCAAAAGTTAAGGTATGAAAGTGGAAATATTTATTTTTCACTTCCACCTGTTTCTTTTGTTAGTTGTATAAACTCTCCAAACGTCAATTTTTAGTTTTTAGACGATAAAATTACTCTGATCAACTGTGCAGTAATTTTATTATTTTAAATGCAATGAAAAAAAATGCACAATAAATTTTCTCCTTCCCAATCATATGGTAATTCTCAGTATCTTTGAAATATATAGAGAGTGACAAAATATGTATTTTTATTAAATGAATACCCTGTCTATTTTTTACACCTATGAAAAGCTAAAAAATGTCTTCCCAAAAAACTTCATGACAAATTTTCTGATCTACCTACCTATGATATTTAAAAAACTAAAATTAATACCTGCCTACAAAAGGCCATATTATTTTTGAATAGATAAATTTCAGTCGTAACAGTTACAAATAGAGTATTTCTTAAAAGGTCTTCTTTATACAGAGCATTCCATGTAAAAAATTACACTGTATGTAACACTTTTTAGTACCAGAAATAATAAAAATATTAGAGAGGAATCACTTTAAATGGCAATCAATTTCCCTCGTACAGATTGTCACTACAATTTATTGCATATTCAAATAATTTATTAGGCCGTCATTTAGTTTTGTCATACAAGATTCGGACTAAAATTTTACCAGTCTCTCTCTGTTTCTCACTTGAGTTTTATACAATCTTATTTCATTAGGCCGCAATTTTGTTTCGCCATATTCGATTCCGTTGAAAACTTAAATTCAACTGGATAAGTATTTTTTAAGCTATGCTGCGAACAGACAGACTGACAAGTGGGAAAACATGGGCCCCAAGCACCTTAAAATGCAAAGTTCTACAAAAATGTCAAAGGGTTAATTTTTCATTTTTTACTCTTGTAAACTGGTCTAAATGCTGGTGGTTGCCCTTCTTCAATAAGGGATTGTATTTATTTTAAACTTTATAATTAAATGGTAAAAGTATTAAATTTTATTTGTTTATTTTTCTAATGATTTAATAAATCCTATTAGGCATTTTAATAATTTTAACACAGAATAAGTGTGTAACTTATTTTATTTAGACCATATTACCATTTTATTAAAAATCGTCTTAAACAATACATATTGGTAAGTTATTATAAAAACATATTTTTATTACAAATTCATTAGATATAGAAAACAAATGTATTAGAAATTAAAGTAGGAAATTTCATTTTGAAAAAATATTTAATTCAGAATAAATATAACAAAATTTTGACTAGTACATCTAAAACTAGTCCACTCTAATAAAGATATTTATGCATTTATCACTACAGTACATTGAATTTGTAGACATTAAAGAAAAAAACTTAAACTCTATCTCAAAATATGGCTTACTAAAGTAATCAACAATTGTCTGTTAAATTTATTAGATTTTAATTTAATTTATTTAAAGAGGTGTTATGTATCTTAAAATAGTTATTTCCTACCTAGAAATGCCTGACAGTGCCTTTAAGAATATCATATTCTCTAATATATCTGGAAATACCTCCTACAAGCGCAAAAATATTATATACGCCTTTATAATAAGGTATAACATTAAAATCTGTTCTGGAAAAGCACAATGTAATATCCACTAAAATTTTCCCTTTTTTTTCACTGCCCTCACATGTAGCGATTAATTAAAGTCAAATTTAGATCTCTTGAAATCATCACTTATTTGTTAACTTCTGTTTTATTAGAATATTAGTAGGTATTAGGTACAATAATTATTCGATCACCAATTGATGCCAGCAATGCTGCTGTATATTCCCTTTTAGAAGTATAACAAACAAAGTATTAAGGATCTCCAGGCAGACCTTAGAAGCTTCAGATTTTTAATTCTTCATCACCTTTTAATTATTTCCAAAATAATAAAGTATACTTAATTAAGCCAAACAAACGTGTTTTGCTCAACGTCAACAAAATAATTTTAAGATTAACAGTAACTGTCAAATCGTAATGAAAAACTGGCCTACTTGACGTCAAAAAATACATGTAATTTTCCATTTAAGAAATGGATGCTACTTCCAACCTTTATCAGTTGTTTCGCTAAATCACGTGATTTAGCGATTCGTTAACTAACGAAATGATAAGTGCAAAATCGCACCCCTGATTTATTAGTTTTGTCAGCGGCTATATTTAGTGTTCTAACTACTTTGGTATTATTATGACAGTCTTGACTGCTACTATTTTTTAAATTGCAGATTGCCTGCCTTGCCTAATTAAATGTTATTTTCCTAAAATTAAACTGTTTGGCATCTGGATGGTGCAACAGATAATCACTGAAGTGGTTAGCTGAATCAGGTAAGTCCCTGATTATGTTGCCTGCCATGTTTACAGTTTTTTATGTACTGATCATGGGCTGCACGTTTAGGCTCTTGCATCTCGTTTTTGTAATTTTGTTTGTACTTTTGATTGGTATTCTTTATTTCACAGAACACACATAGAGTGGTAAGCTTCTTTGCAAGGCAGCTTCCGAAAGGGGGTAGCTCTGCTATGCTTTGCAAACCATTGATAAATTTATCTACAGATAATTCTTTTAACAAAATTAGTCTCAAAAAATGTATGGAAATTAGTTCTATTTTTCTAACAGATTTGAATATATATTTGCTTGCATGTATAGATTGCCTTCAACAGATTTGGATACTCGAATTGCTCGGCACAATTTTAAACACAATTGGTATTAATGATAATGATTAATGATATGTAACATGATAATTCTTAGCGATTTTAATGTCCACTTTGTTACTCACAGAAGAGAATGTGTGTTGCTTTGTGATGCCCTTGAATGCAGGGACTTTCAGCCAATGATGGAGGGTGCTACAAGGCAGGGCACATCTCTTGACAATATTTTTATAAACTTTGTTCCAGCTTCCATGATAGTTCGGATTATCCATACTGATGTCTAATTATGACGGACAATTCATGCAGCTCGTTGCTGAGGAAACTGAGACAAGGATACGCCAGAGTAAGCTCTTTGTAGGCCTCTGAAGGAGTAAGGTTTGTACCGTTTCTACAAGACTGTAGAACGGGTGTAAATGAAAGATTTGAGGTTTTTGGAAAAAATTAAGGAAGCACATCAACAGGCATTTCGGGAAAGGTCATACTTAGTGCGCTCTGACCAATCTAAGAACATTAGTTGATTTAATAACGAGCTAAAATGTATAAGGAAGACACTTCACTTTCTTTATGACCACCATCAGCAACATACAACTGATGCTATTTTGAGGAACTATACAGACTTTAAAAAGAGATATCAGGAGGCAATAAAGATGACAAAAAAAATGCTAACAATAGATAGATAAATAATTAAAAAAAAAAAACACTAAGAGTATGTGGCAAATTATTAATAAGTTCTGTGGTAAATCAAGAATGTGTGAAAAATACCCACCTATAATGCCCAATCCTTCTATACAACTGCCCATAGCTTTATCACTGATATTGAAGAACTTAACTTAGACCCGCTTTTTTCTTTAAGTTGAAAAGATCCTTATTTTACTGAATATTTTACATTTACTGAAGTCTCTTTTATTGAATTTAGGGTTACTATTAATAATGATTATGTGGGCTTAAGTGTGAAATTATTAAAGTCAATTAAAGATATAATTTACATAATATGAATGAATATCTTAATGTTTCCATCATTTTACACTCTTGAAAATCTGATATATATATTAAACAAAACAAATGTAACTGTAAATCCCATAACGAGCTGCATGACTATGATACGCGTACTAGGAATGAGTTGGCTTTGGTATATTGCAGGCTCAGGAGATGCCAGACTGGACCTAGATCATTGGGAGTTAACCTATACAATAAACTTTCTTGTAATATCAAACTGCTGCCTCTAAAGCAATTTAAATTTAAAGTCAAAACTGAACAAATAATATACATTGTGTTATACATATTATTATATCCTATGTCAAACAGATATCATATGTCAAAAAATATGTAGTATGTTCCATTTGAAAAAGTGCAACTTTGGTCAATATCTCAGAAACTGAAAATCTGAAACTTTTGAGTCACTGGATTCTACATAATACTACTTTATTCAAGATAGGACGAACCTAATACAAATGTTAGCTTTTGGTTTACAATTTTGGTTATTCTTAAATTAATCCTAAAATATAGCTAAACATTAGTTAGTTTTCATATATTTTGATAAATTGCGCTTAAAAACAATAATGCTATTGCTTCCCTTTATATCTAATGGTAATCTGTTAAATTCGGAGATACCCCGCACAAACAGTAATGCCATCGAAACCGATAAATTAGTTCTAGCTACTCGATAGTCATTATTTCTTCGTGTATTATCGTTGTGAATCTCATTATTAAATGTTAAAAATTGATTAAAATATGCAGGCAAAAGACCCCTACCAATCTTGAATAGAAAAACCATGGTCAAGTAATGAATGATAACATCACTATTATAGGCGTATACCTATTGAACTTAAGAATAATTCTCATACCCCATGTTAAAATATTAAATTTAAAAAATAGTAAGAGCAATGATTGCTACGATATTAATACAAAAATTGTTAAAACATTGAAGAACCTATAATTCTGCCCCTAACTAAACTAATAAATCACTGTATAACTGAAGGAATATTCCCATCCTCTCTCAAAAGAGCCAAAGTGGTGCCAATTTTTAAGAATAAAGGGTCTCCTAGTGACCCCACAAACTATCGTTCTATATCTCTTTTACCTATACTATCTAAAATATTTGAGTTTATTCTAAAAGATCAAATAAATGATTTCTTTGAAAAAAATACTCTTTTCCATCAGAGTCAGTATGGTTTCCGTAACAAGAAATCAACTACCTTGGCCATCAATAACCTTCTAGATTACATAACTGAGGGTATGGAGGAGGGGATGGACACCTTTGCACAATTTTTCGATTTAACCAAGGCTTTTGACTGTGTTTCACATAACATATTATGTGACAAACTCTCCTACTACAACTTTGACCTCAGTTGTATAGTACCTGTTAAATCCTACCTCAGTAACCATATTCAGTATGTTTCGTGCAATGGGAATGTGTCGCGAGAGCAACAATTTAGTCATGGAGTACCGCAAGGCTCGGTTTTAGGTCCTTTATTGTTCCTAATCTATATTAATGACCTAAACAACTTTCAGAATGAGTCAAAAATTATTCTATTTGCAGATGATACGACCAACACCATTAAGTATCATCCATCTGACCCCTTTCGAATTACAACCATGATTAATGATACAGAGTCAGATATACTCATATGGTTTCTGGCTATCGGACTTAGTCTTAATGCTTCTAAGACCCAAAACATGAACTTTTCTCTCCGAACATCTGCTTCAGTTGTACCGTGTGATGATCACGTGAAATTTCTTGGAGTTATTTTGGATTCGAAGCTCTCATGGGAAAAACATGTATCCCAACTGTGTGGTAGGCTGTCAAAGATAACATTCCTCATTAGAACACTCTCCAAATGCGTCTCTTCACCTACATTGATGGCAGCCTATCATGGTTATTTTGGATCAACCATGTCATATGCGGTGCTAAACTGGGGACATTCTACACATGCAAGCAATGTTTTTAGAATCCAACGCAGGTGTGTGCGTGCTATCTCGGGTCTTGGATGGCGCGACTGCTGTCGCCAAAGGTTTAGAGATCTAAATATACTTACATTTATATCACTCTACATTCTTAGCTGCCTAACACATATAAGGGCAAACATGTCACTGTTCTGTGCTCACTCTAACATACATGAGTACTTAACCCGAAATCGACATAACATACTCCCTGACTTCCACAGGCTTGTGAGGACTAGAAGAGGAACTGATTACTACTGTGTAAAATTCTTTAATGTACTTCCAGATCATGTAAGAGCTCTGGAAGATAGACAGTTTATTACCAAAATAAAAAACTACTTTTTGCTAAAAGCTTTTTATTCATTTGATGAGTATCTCAATAACAACTTCAGTGACTTAATGTAGTTTTAATCTTTATTATAATTGCATTATTTTATTGTGAGTTCTATTAAGTGATTGTATCTTATGTATAGTTTTAATGGTCCTAATATTTTAATTTTATGTTGTATAACTGTCTTTCTTGGACATATATTTTGCAATTTGTATTTTTGTACTTGACGTGTAAAAGCTTGGTATTATTACCAATAAATGAATCTGAATTAATTTCTGAAGTGAATCTTTTTCGTTAGTGCTCATAAGGTACAACAGTGAACTGCAATAATCGAAATGTGGCTGAATTATTGTTTTATATATAGTAATTTTAGCATACATTGACAAATGACCAGAAACCCTAGAGAAAAAATATAACTTCTTGCGAATTTTCCTAGAGATAAACTGAAAGTGCTTATCAAATCTCAACCTATTATCCAAAACAAAACCGAGATATTTCATCTCTGCAACCCACTCAATCTTTTCACCGTCCATCTCCAAGGCAAAGTTGTCAAAGTTTATACCAGAAACCTAATATGAAGTACTCAATATCATTGCTTTCGTTTTAAGAACATTAAGTTTAAATTTATTGGTTTTAAAAAAACTCTCCAGCTTTCCCAAAGCCAAATTCATATTTCCCATTACCCTCTCTAAATCCTTTCCGGTACATGCCACAAGTGCATCGTCAGCAAAGAGGTTCAAAAATTCGAAATCATGGGCATAGTTTATGTCATTGAGATAGATAATGAAAAGGATGCGGCACTCCTATACTATTGAACACTGCATTGGAGAAAGAGCTTCAACACTTTGTTATTTGTGCATGGTCTTCCAGATATTGCTGAAACCAAGATAACACTCTTCCCCCAATACCATAATATTTCAATTTTTTTAAAAGTAAATCTCGGTACAATTTCAAAAGCTCTCTTAAGATCTAAAAACACAGCCACAATATACTTGTTTTCATCAATGGATTGTTTTCATTTAGTTACTATAAGTTGCAAAGCTGTTTCACGGGAGTGGTTTTTCCTGAATCATGATTGGTGGCCTTTAAATATTTTATCTTTATCAAAATATTAAATAAATCTACATTTTTTTTTGGTTGGTTGTGTTTCTATTTGCTCTATAGAATTTGCGGTAATAAAGTGTTTTGCGTTCAGTTGACGGACAGTTTTTACGTGATAGTTAATTCTAAAAGTGTTTCCTACAAGTGCTAATGTGGGTGGCCACCAAATAGTAATTTTTCTTTCATTATTTGATAAAACTTAAAACACAACGCCTGCTTTTCTTTCCCGCCAAAAGAACGACAATCCTGTCAACCATATGTTTACCATCATGCTTCATTAAAGTGAGGTTAGTGTCTCATTGTTATTCTTCTTCTTAAATCAATTGTGGACATTTTCATATCAGCTGCTCTGCTGCAATTTTATTTAACTGAATTCTAATAATATGTCCACTTGTTTCAAATGTAATGAGATCATGGGTAATGTCGAGAAATATGCGTCTTGCGATGGTTGCAGGCAGAAGTTCCATTATACCTGTACAGATTTGACTACCTCTGAAATTAGAGTTATTGAACTCAAAACAAAGAGAAGTTTGAAGTTCTTATGCGAAGCTTGTCAAGAAGGAATGCGTTTAATACCTGTTTTGCAAAAACGTATTGACGTACTGGAGGACAGACTTGAGTTGATCGAAACAACGGTGAGGAATGATTCTGCGAAGGATACTCCTGCGGCCCCGACTGCATTGCCGGGTCAGCCTGGACCAGCTAGTGAAACTCTTGTCTCGGAGGTGTTCGAGAGACAGCGGCGTGTTAACAACATCATGGTTTTCAATCACTCTTTGTCGGATGGAGAACCGGACACTATTCAGATCTCAACCTTGCTTGGTATAATCTGTGGCCAACCAGTTACAGTAGAAAAAGTTATTAAACTGGGTAAACCAAACCGCAATGGACACAAACCACTAAAGGTCGTTCTGTCAAATACCCAGGATGTACATAAAATTTTTAAAAACAAAAATAAGCAATTACTAACTGAACGCCATATCTTTATTGAAGCGGATCTAACCCCTATGCAGCTGAATGATCTGAATGAGAAGAAGCGTGAACTAAGGAGTAGGAGGTCCAACGGTGAGGCAGATCTAGTCCTGCGATATACTAACGGTCGTCCAAATATTGTAACAAAAAACTAGAAGCATCATCCAACTCCAATTTTCTGCATTGCTACTATCAAAATGTGCGTGGTCTGAACAGTAAGACCCATACCTTCTACAATGCCGTTGCGGCAAACAATATGGACCTCGTGGCTGTGACGGAAACTTGGCTCAGGCCTGAGGTATCCGATACCGAGCTGTTTGCCTCATCTTATGTCGTTTATCGCTCCGATCGCAACTTCCAAACCACGGGTACTACAAGAGGGGGAGGAGTACTGCTGGGCGTGAGGGAGGGTATCATGTCCGAGCAGTTGGACTTAAGCGGTGTATTTAATGTTGATCCATTCATTGATGTAGTTGGATGTAAACTTAAAATGAATTATTTTGTTTTGTATGTTATTTTGATATATATTCCACCATCAATTACTGCTAATGATTTAGAAATATTTCTTGAACATTTTTCGACTTTTAACACCTTGTATGATAATAACCTAGTGTTGATTGGTGATTTTAACGTTCCTTCCTATGTTAATGAGAATTCTTTTGATATCAAGCGTGTACTTACTGCAAATTTTGCTGATCTACTCAGGCTCGACCAGTATAATACTGTACGCAACATCAACGGTCACTTCTTGGATCTGCTGTTCTCCAACTTAGATTGTACGGTAACTCATTGCACTGATGCCCCATTTGTTGACGAGAACCCACATCACCCATCACTACTGTTTAATGTCAGATCTGCTCTGTTGCATGTAGACAATTTTCCAGTCAACGGAGACCGCCACAGCGATTTCAATTTTCGTAAAGCTGACATCCTGCGTTTGTATGATATACTATTAAACACTGATTGGTCACCAATCTATAATGTTAACAACGCACTAGACTCTTGCAATGCCCTTTATAATGTATTGAACGATGTCTTTACCGACTGCATACCTGGGAAGGTCAATCGCCGTCGACGGTTTCCACCATGGTTTTCGAGTGACATTGTTAAAAACATTTTTAAAAAAGAGAAAGCATACCATGATTATCGGCGACATAATTCATACCTCTATCTACAGCGCTTTAAAACTCTAAGGCGACTAATAAAGCAGCAAATTAATCTTGCCTACAGACAGTACATTACTCAGGCAGACAGAGATATCGCTCAAGGCCCATCTAACTTCTGGTCCTTCATTCAAGGTAAGCGCGGCAAATCAAGAATTCCTGGTATCCTAAGAGACGGGCGGCGCGCGACTTAGTGTATGACACCCCCCAAAAAATTGTTGATGCGTTTGCGGGCCTGTTTGAGAGTTTACAGGGTGTCCGTCTGCGGTGAGGATGCTCAGGTTACTGTGTCAAATGTTGAAATAACAGATATCGCTCAAATAAATCCCGACGTTGTCCTGGTGGCTGCTAGACGACTTAAAAACAAATTAACTTCTGGGGTGGACGGTGTACCGAGCTTCTTTGTAAAGGACTGTGCTGAACCGTTATCCCACATCTTCAATCTTATGATCACAACAGGTTCTATTCCAGACATCTGGAAAACTGCCAGAGTGATACCGGTTCTGAAGAAGGGTGAATCTAGCTTACTGGCGAATTACAGACCAATATCCTTACTGTGCAACTTTTCAAAGCTTTTTGAGATCTTAATACATCAGAAACAGTTCCCTAGTGTTCAAAATTTACTCTCCCATGATCAACATGGTTTCATTAATTCTAGATCTTGTGTTACTAATCTCGTTTCTTTAACGCATGAGGCCTCTCTGGTTCTTGACTCACGAGGTCAGCTCGATGTTGTGTATACAGACTTTCAAAAGGCATTTGATCAGATCGATCATTTCATTTTACTTTCTAAGCTCGAGGGCCTTGGTATTTCTCACAGACTACTGAACTTATTTGAGTCGTACCTGACTGGTCGTGTGCAGTTCGTGGAGTGTGAGGGGTTCAGATCACCATCATACACCTCCACTTCGGGAGTGCCTCAGGGATCAAACTTGGGACCACTTCTGTTCCTAATTTTTATCAATGATCTTATCAATACTATAAATGGGCCTAAACTTGTGTATGCTGATGATCTGAAGCTTTATCGGACGATTGACCGAGTCGAGGATTGTCTCCTTCTTCAAGGTGACTTATTAACGCTTACCAACTGGTGCCGAATGAATCGACTGGCATTGAACGTAAGTAAGTGCAGCGTTCTTAGCTTAAACAGAAAGAATGGCCCGATTTTATACAACTACACGCTGGACGATGTTATTCTGAGCAGGCCTCAAAGTATCTCAGATCTAGGAGTCGTATTCGATGCGAGGCTGTCTTTCATATCGCATATTGAAAAAGTGATCGCTTCCGCCTCTGGAGCACTGGGCTTTGTTATCAGGAATAGCAAACACTTTGAGAGCCTCTCAACAATCAGACTGCTGTATTATACCTTTGTTAGGTCTAAAATTGATTATGCATCAATTGTGTGGAATCCCATATACAACTGCCATATTATCGGTATTGAACACATCCAAAGAAGGTTCTTGAAATATATGGCGTATAGGCGTGATGGAATATATCCTCCTAGAGGGTATGATCACAACTTGCTCCTTGAAAGCTTTCAGGAACAATCACTCCTGACGAGGAGGCGAATTCAATCTGTAAAATTTCTGTATCGTCTTCTGCATAACCTTATTGATTGTCCATCTTTCCTGAGTGAAATTAGTTTTCTTGTTCCGCGCTTAGGTGCAAGACACACACCAACTTTTTATTTGGGCACGGCCAGGTCTAATGTCCTCAGTCAGAGTCCGCTTTATTTTATGTGTAGAGAATTCAATCGAATATCGCATATTTGCGATATAAACACTAGCCCACTTAGGACCATAGTTCGTGACCAATACATTTTTTACATATATATATATATATATATATATATATATATATATATATATATATGCCATTTTTGTTGTTTTGTTGTTGCAGTCTTTGTTACTATTAATAGAGTTCTTTTTTTTTTTTTTTTTTTTCTTTTTACATTAGTTTTTGTCAATATGTTTATTTGTTACTATTATTACTGGTTTTTTTTGTTTTTTTTTTATCGTAACATTTATATATTATTGCCAATACGTTTATGATTATTATTTAATTTTCATTATATTTAATTTTTTGAATTTCCTGTAATTGGGTTTAAAACCTGTTGGAAATAAAGGCTTATTTATTTATTTATTTCTTTAATTGATCACAGACGGCTGCTTCCAAAATTTTTTCAACGGTAGGAAGAGTGTTGATTGGTCTAAACTCATCTACATTTGAAGGGTTGGGAACCTTAGGAACTGGTGAAATAATACTTGTTTTTAGTTCATATGGAAAACATCCTCTTAACCAAGATGAATTTACAAAATTAAGCAAAACATACCCCAACACCTCAAAAGAGTTCCTCAAAAAACCTGCATTAAGTATGTCATGCGGATCAGTCTTATTCTTTAGTGAAAATACAATGCTTTTAAGTTCACACAATGTAATTGTTTCAAAATCACAGAAAACAGTCTCAACTGGATTATATATATCACCCGTCCACTCATCAGTAGGAATAATTGAACTTTCAATATCCATTACACTATTAACAAAAAAATCATTAAATCTATTAGTACTCTCAACTTCACTAGATGCAACTCATCATTTATAAATTTAATTGACAGGTAATTTAAGGATTGATTTTTACTTTTAATTAGATCCTTCAAAGTGCTCCACATAGCCCTACTATTCCCTTTATTTGCATCTATTCTGCTTTCATAGAACTCCCTCTTTTTATTTTTTATAATATTGACTAGTGAATTTCTTTTAAGTTTGTAATCCTGCCACAAAACCTCTCGTCCATTATCCGCTATGGAGTTCTTAAAAACTTTATAAGCTCTATCTCTTTCTTCGACTTTAAGTTTAACATCAGTATCATACCATACTTGTTTTCTTTGTTTGTTTTTTACTTCAATCAATGGGGCAAACATATCAACTATATGCTTACATTTAGTTAAAATATCTTGAAATAAAACATTTACATTACTTGACTGAGTATTAAAATCCGTTTCAATAAGTTTAAGATTGATGTTATGCATAACTTCTGAGTTTATCCTATGAAAACAGAATGATGTTAGACCATTGCAGCTCGACCTCACACACATTTTCACCCAAACAATAGAATGATCGGTAATCCTTGGTACATCAAGAACGCTGACAGATATTTTATTGGATTTATTACATAATACATAATCAAAGTAGAACTTACTTCACTATGTCTCGTACACTCAGTCACTAGTTGATCTATCTATCCCATATACCTATATCACTTCCCTTATTCTATTAGAATAATAACTTGTACTATCCAGAAAATTTATGTTAATATTACCTGTTAGTATACAGTTATCAGTTTCTGTAAAGTACTCATCACACCACTCTTCTAACTTCTTTAAAAACACAGCAAGGCTAGAATTAGGTGAGTGATAACAACCTCCTACTGTCCAGTTTACCCCATGAACATTGATTCTAATAAAAACACACCAATAATTACCAATTTCAACGGAAGTCACAAAAATACTAAATTTAACATTATTTCTTACAAACAGAATCACCCCTCCTGTATGTCTGCTATGGGAGTTGCAACATATACATGAGTACCCCTTTACCTGAACCTCTAGATCATCAACTTCTTCTGTTACTCTTGCTTCAGTTAAAACTACCAATAGAGGGTTACAAATAAATATTTCTGCAATTAATTCTGACTTCTGGGCCAAAAAACTTTGAGTATTTAGACATACTATATCACAGAGGGAACAATATCACAGGAATTTATTGGTGAGAGCACCATTTTTATTTGGTTTACCAAGTCTCAGTACTTTATATGTTATTACTTCCTTATTTAAAACTTGGTTTAGTACTCTTTTTGCTTCCTCAATGTCATTTGGACCCTCGGGTAAATTAAATAACATTATGTTATTGGCTCTTAACTGACACTCTCTTAATTCATTCAGGATATCAATTTTATTGCAGTTTGAAGTAATTTCTGCAGCAGCAGAATCTGATTGGGTTCTTATCTGTATAATGGAATTCTTTAAACCTTCTAGTTGAGCCTCTGTATTTGCTTTCCACTCTTTAAACTCTGTTTTAAGAGTATCAAGTGCACTTATAAGCTTTGGAACATGTAAAAATCCCTCATTACAGTCCTGACAAAAATATTTGAGAACTCGCTGTGTTTTTAGTTCCATTACGCGCAGTTCAGTAACTGTAAGGCCGGAGCAAGCTTGTCTTTTGTGGCAATAACGATTACAACTATCACAAGCAATTCTGGAATCCACGTTGTTTTCATCTTCATTGCATTTGAAACAAGGCATTGTAAGGATTTTGGAACACAGCTGCTCAGAATTGCATGTAAACAAATCAAAGGTCTTTGTAAGTTAAGTGAATAATTTCGTGTATTTTATAACAAAACTGAGCAGTCCCTCACAAAATTCTTAAGTACACTTGAGTAGAAAAACATCAAGATCAATGCAGTTGATATTTTTATAAATTTTGTACACTTTAACTCAAAAAAGAACATCTATTTCTTACAACACTTTAAGGACGTCGTTATCGTGACTACGTTCGCAAGTTGAATAAACGAGATACCCTGTAAAACACACGAAAATGGGGCACACTGTACAATGAGTTTTTGAGAATAACTGTGGGTCTGGCTGTAAGACAGACTGCAGGGGTGTCCTTACTTTTCCAGCAATTTTCATAATCATAAAAAAATGATGGAAGGTTTACTCTGTAGGTTGGTCTACACAGATGTTACCTAAAATAGGAATGATCTGGGGGCCACTGCTAATTAAGCAACTCCAGAGTAGGCCAAAATGTATTGACATATCTCTTAAATAAAGTTCTTGTACATATAAGAAATACAGAATCATGATATCATGCCAGTGCAACACAGTGTTGCACATCCTGTGTCCTGATCAATCAAGCCAATACCTACTGAGCTTAGGAAAGAAAATGTCTACTAGTTAGAAATGCTGTAAATATGATCAGATATATGGATCCCAGGAAGAAAAAGGAAAGATTTTTGGATATCCATGCGATGCTTGCCGTCAAACTATTTGCAAAAAGTGTAATGGATCCATGGTACAGGAAATAAGGGTAATACCTAGCCAATCTAGAATACTACTAAATATTTACCCTGATTGCTTTGGAACAGCTTTCCTTATATGTTGAGCAGGTTAAAATCCTGCAAGATGAAGTCAAACTTCTGAAAGAGGAAATACACAAAATTAAAAACGATCAGACCATACAGAAGCAGGGTAAAGCTAAGGAACCTCCAATAGCAGAGGCCATCAAAGAATCACTTCAGTATTTTTCTAAAATAGTTGCTGACAGTCTGTCCAGCCTTAATGATAATGTTAAATTATTTTCGAAATCTCCGAATCATCTTGATAATGATCATATCAAGGCTGACTCCCATAATAAGCACGAACTTGTCTCTGCAGCAGTAATGGAAGCTCAAACAGCCATTAAACTAAGAGAGGTCATTCATCTGAATGATGACGAGGAAATACCAAGTAGCAGGAAAGAAATTAATCACTCTGAGCCAAAATTAAAAGAAAATTTGACTGAAAAAATTAGTAAAATCAGAGCAGCTACTTCTCAGTCAGCAATAATTGGAACTAATAGCAAAGAGCTATCATAGCTGCTCAGCAGAGAAAATGGTTTTATGTTGGGAACTTGAATATCAATACCAAATGCGAGTCATTGCTTAACCATCTCAAGACTTACAAAGTTAATGCAATGGAGTGTGAAAAACTAGCACGTGGACATACTTAGTTTAAAATATCAATAAAGCCAGGCGAGTTCAACTGCATCTTGAATAGCAAGATCTGGTCTGAATCAGCCATAGTAAAGCTATTTAGATTTGGATGGAACAGAGGATCTGAAATAAGAAATTTTTAACGCGGGAGACAGAACAAAGAAGATTTTAACTGACACAACAAGGGAAGTCATTTCTATTTTGCACAATATATAATGTCTTTCTAATAAAACTTTAGAATTAAGAGTTTTTGAGAACAAAATCCAAAAATAAAAATATTCTGTCTAAATGAGCATTGGCTCAATGTAGAGCACTAAAATGTATTAGTGTAGGGGACTAAGTATAAATTGTCTAGTTATTTATGTTGAGGAAATAAAAATTGAGGGTCATGTATCTTTGTGCATCTAACTTTAGAGTCAATTAATCTGTCTGAACTGAAAAAATGTGAAATATCAGCTTGTTTTATAAAGTCTCTGAACTTGGTAGTTAGTGTTTATAGGTTAATAATTAATTATATTATGACTAAAGCTCTAGAAATTATTATAAGAACTGCAGCTATTTCAGTTATTTGGATTGCAAATGCATGCTGATTGTTTGCCTACACATATAAAAGGCAATTGTTTCAAAAATGGAATTGATAAAAATGAGAAAGATACTATTCACACAAATATTCAGTCAAAAATAATTAATAAAGATTTTTCTTTTTATTTATAGAAATGGACTTGGTCTAATGTAATGCCCCAATGGCTGATGATAAGTATGGGGCCTTCCATAATGATTTCTTGTACTATTATGATATGTGCTTTCCAAGATGTAGCAGCAGAAAGGAGTCTAGGACTGAAAGAAGCTGGGTATAGATGAGGTTACTAAATTTCCTAATATTATTCCTAACAATCTAATTGAAGACATAAATTTATATATTTATAAATGGCATTTACTTTCTAATTTCAATATTAATTAAGATTTCAAAAATATCTAAGACTTATTTCATTATATTGAAAAACTTATTGATTTTTTTTTCAAGCAGTTATCAGTTTGCCCCACTGAGGGTGCTGAAAAGGTTTTTTTTTAAATTTTATCCATTAACAAGTCCAAATATACAAATAGCCTTACCATAACAATGGTTGAAAAAAAGTCAACAAATCTATTTTTGTTTTATTATATTATCTAAGTATGTTTCTGTATATTTATATGTATGTTGTTTTTTACATATTATTTTTTTGCATGCAATATAATATTATGCAGCTAATGACCAGTGATAGTCTTGCGCCACATGCAGTTGGAGCGATAAGGGTTGGTACAACACGCAAAACCCAAATATATGTTTTCAGTAACATTCCCACAAATCTTTTAAAATTCATTACCATTTTTACTGACATCTCAGACCATTTCAGTCAAAAATTAACTGTTCAGATTCTACCAACTAAAAATCCTCCATTATTTTTAAAAAGAAGCCTTTGCAAACAGGCAAACATACTAAAATTCCCGAATCATCTGCAAAGTGAGGATTGGGCTGACATCTATCTTTGTGTTAAGATAAACGAACAATACAATAGCTTCATTAACATTCTCCTACATTATTTTTACATCTCATTTCCCAAGTGTACTTGCCGAGTCAAAATGGAACAGTGCTGGGTTAATGCAGAGGTAGAAAGACTTGCTAGTTAAGGATCTCTATGTTTTGAGTAAAGAGTCAAATAATCCCATAATATTTAATCAATATAAAAATGACATAAAAATGTACCAAAAGTTTCTTTCAGATTATAAAACTAACAACAATAAAATTGCAAATTCAAGTAATAAAAACAAAACAATGTGGCAGTTCTTTGACAAAGAATGCATTAAAAACAAGAAATCTCAAAGCTTGGCTCTCAGGTCTGAGCAGGGTGAACTGGTAGATGATCCTGGGGACATTCTGAGGGCCTTTGTCCGCCAGTTTAGTTATCATCAACTTATGTAAACCTATTATCCATATTTTTTTCATCCTGTTCATTCTGCTGAGATATTAAGGCATTGCCAAACAAATACTCAGCTGTTATAGATGAAATTCCCATTTTGATATTAAAGCATATTGGTGATTTGGTCTGCCTCCCATTGGTATATTTAATAAATAACTGTTTGAGTCAGTGTGAGTTTCCCAATCAATTAACGATAACAAACGTTCCATTCTTTAAAAAGGGCAAACCTCATATTTCATCAAAAGCGTTTGAGAGGGTTTTATACTCTAAGCTATTAAACTTCATAATACATAGTAAAGTTTTAAACAACAACCAATTTGGTTTCTTTCCCAGGAAATCAACTGATATAGCCATTTTCAAGGCAATCACATATATTATTAAAGTAGTTGATAAAAATGAAAAGGTGAATGGCCTTTATTTTGACCTCTCAAAGGCTTTTGACATGATCGATCATGAGCTTCTTATGAGTAAACATGAGACATATGCTGTGAGGGGTCTATGTGCGAAGTTAATCTCTTCATATGTCAGCAATGGAAACCATGTTGTTTGTATCCATCAACATAGCCAAAGCCAATTTTCTAACCAGGAACCAGTAAAACTGGGGGTACCACAGGGCTCCATATTGGGTGGGTTACTTTTCCTGTTGTATGTGAACGACCTTCCGTATTGGATGGATGAGGGGCATGTTGGGTAGTATGCAGATGAAACACAATGATGGTGTCACGACCTTCCCTCTCCAATCTCTCCGAGGGTTGTTCAGTTACTGTGGGGACTATGGCGGCCTGGTATGACAGCAATCACTTGAAACTAAATGCCAGAAAGACGGGTTTGGTTGTTTTCGGCAAGAGTAGGAATCTTAGTCACTATATGTGAATTTTTAAGGTAGGCCTATTCCAGTGATTGATTGAGCGAAACGTTTGGGTGTTCACCTGGATTCGGTTCTCAACTGGGGGAGCACAAGGCAGGTCTTTGGTCAAAATTAAATAGTGCCCGTGCCTTGATACGGAGGCTGGGTTGTGTTATGTCCTTAAATAGTCTTTTGCTATTCTACTTTGCGTATGTCCAGTATATCCTGTCATATGGAATATCCTTTTGGGGAGCCTTCCATTTTTCCGAGGAAGTCTTTAAGACACAAAAACGGATTCTTAGATGTTGCTTTGACTCCACCCTAGAGTATCATGTAAAGAACATTTCAAAGAACTGGGCATATTGACAGCTCCTTCATTATATTTTGTTGCTCTGACCATGTATGTTGAAAAGCACCCCAATTACTTTTCTCTAAACATGGACCGATATGGAGAAGGTATGTCAATCATAACCAGAAATAGATATGGTCATCATATTCCACCACACAGCTCCACCTTCTTTGAGAGGGGTCCTCACTATAAGAGCATAAAAGCATACCAGCTACCTCCTAAAATAAGGAGTATTGAGCAGACATTGAAATTCAAAAAGGCAGTCACGCATTATGCAAGAAGCAAGTGCTTCTATTAATTTAAATTTAACTTTTGATATATTTTAACCTGTTTTGTCAGTAATGTATTATGTATTGTTTAAGTTTTAATTCAGTTTTAAATTTTTTAAACTTTTATAGGTTAGTGATTATTTACTTTTTTTTCTCCATTTACTATTTTATATGTATAACTATGTATGCTTTAGCTTATAGTTTATACAGTATCGCTAAAATGCATTCTTCTTTGTACTGACGTTGCTATTTCATGTATGAGTTTGTTGGAAAAAAGAAAATAAATAAATAAATAATTTATAAAGGATTACATTGTTTTGTTTATTCAAAAATAAATAATAAATATAAGTGTTTGCAATTTGTAATATTTATTTTGATCGATCCATGGTTAAAAAAGAACCCTCCCCCATATTTCTCTGATTTTATTTTAGCAAAAAGGCAAATTTTCATTAGATTCACTTAAGTACATTTTGGACAAAGTTTGCAGTACATTTTTAAAAGCGGCTGTGGAAGCACTATCCATGACGCAGTTTGTAATAGTTTGTATAAAACTGTATCACCACGCCAATTGACGATTAACGGCCCATTCTTTTTTGTCAAAAGTATACTATAATAATAATAATAGTTTCTTTATATTAAGAAATAAGTATTACAAATGTTCCAATTTGACAAATAAATTGAATTACTCGCCAAAGAAGTAAATCTCGTCGGTGAGAAAATTATTACATAATATTACCTAGCCAAACAGTAAACACATATTTATACTAATAAACAAACAAACAAACAAACAAGGGGGACAAAGAAGTGACAAAATTTAGATTTAAGAATTGTGTAATTTTCTTTTGTTTTCTTTATGTTTTTGTGTCTAGATCAGGCCCTTTTGTGTTAAAAATAAGTTTTTTTTTCCTAGCCGGGGTTAAAGTTATGTTCGGGAAGTTGTGTCATAATTGGGTTATGTTATGTTTATTGTCACATTATTTAATAAGTTAATAGTTTTCTTCTTTACTTAGAATAGATTATGAAAAGGGGTGTAATTATCCATACTTTTTGTTTGCAAGAGCATTTATTTTTTTCCTTCTCTGATTTTGCAGCCTGTATTCTTGATCTGAATAGATTAATAGAATTTAGAGTTTTTATACTAGGTGGGAGCTCATTATGTATGTGCTGTCTAATATACGTAAAATATATTTGGGCTAATGAGGTTTTAATGTTCGGGAGAGTGCCTGTTTGGGATTTATGTCTGGTGTAATGGTCATGTTGGATGGGTCTAAGGGTGTCTTTTTTTCTTGTATTGCCTTAGGGCTATACTTTCAACATATAGTTGTCTTACGTCAAAAATTTTGGATTCTTCAAACAATAAATCAGTTGGGTATAATCGGTTCTTGTTATATATAACTTTTAGTATCCATTTTTGAACATTGTCTAATACTTTAAGACTATCATTAAAAAAATTCTAATTCAAATAGACATTAGGCGTACCGAACCCATAATAGCATAAAGCACAAATATAAAATGTTAAAAGTAATACCTACTTGAATTTATATGAAATTAATAAAGCAATACATACTTGAATTTGTGTTTGCAATTTCGTTTATTTCATTGGGATCTAACCACACTTTTTTTTTGCCACATCGCATAACAGAAGCAGCAAGCCTCTTTTGAAGTTTTAAAGAACTGTAAAAAAATACAAATATATAAATTAAATAAAAGAACCTTAGCAAATTGATTAATGGGAGTTTAGATGCCAAAGTTGTGCAATCAATTTATTTAATACCAGATCAGGTTTGGATAAAACATAGAAATACATATATAGCATAATTTTAATACACATTTCAATCATTTCATCATAATTTTAAATAAAACACAAACAAATTATTTAAAAAAATAATTACAAACCTCATTTCGCACACAACTTCTCAACGTGCTACACCAAAAAGAATTACCTCTCTTCTCTTCTTAAAATTCTTCTGTTTTATGTAGTGGTAGTGTGGAGGTTGGGATCACTCGAGCGAAATATACTCGGGCAAAAATATACCCGAGTAACCTGACATAAGTTGATTATTGGCAATAATTCAACAATGCACGCTCTGGATTCGAGAGATGGACTACCTATCATTGAAAAATTCCTTATATGAGTTTATTATAGTTTTTCTGTTCGGTAAATCTGTACGCAAGGTGACAAGCAAATAAAAAAAACGTAATTATACTATAATGTTGTTAACTTGAGAAGGAAATTATATACATTTTTCAGTTTATTATGTTATTTTTGTGTTAAAAGTCTTATTTATTCAACCACCAGTTAGACAACCAATTATACAATGAAATGTATTAACGTTTTATCCTTGTTTGAAGAAAAGGTTTGATACTGATTACCTAACTAGTTGTTACATGTAAAAAAAGTTTATTAAAAAAAATACAGTCCGCTGCCTGTTCCGTCTCCAACTGAGAACATTTTTATTCGTACTGATAGTAAAAGCCACCACGTCACTCATCCCGTGATAACAAGTGTAAACAACCGAGTCTTTTCGTGTTCAATATAAGTTGCGAGCACGAGCAGCCGTATTTAAATATAAAAACTGATTGTTTTTGCTTTTAACGGGCGGTTTTCCAGCGTATTATTTATATATATATATATATATATATATATATATATATATATATATATATATATATATATATATATACAGGGTGGCGCAAACGAAGGTACCTATTTTTAAATAATTATAATTTTTTTATTTTTTTGTAGAATCTTATTTTAAATTTTTTTTTCAGACAATAGTCAGAGAATTTTACTATGGAGAGATACACAATAGCTCAGCGAACGAAAATAGTCACCTTATTTTTCGAAAACAATCGGTCAATTGTTCAAACGCAACGTGCCTACAGAAGATTTTTCAATGTTCGCGATGCACCAACCAGACGCACAATAAGAAAAACGATTGGGCGATTTGAAGAAAGGGGGACTGTTGGGGATGATAGACACACGGGAAGACCTCGCACTGGTCGTTCAATTGCGAACATTGAACGAGTTCGGGAGAGTGTTGCGAATCAACCTCAAACATCGACCAGAAGACGTTCTGCTCAATTGGGGATTTCGCGTCGTTCCCTACAACGAATTCTAAGGGCAGATTTAAAACTCTTTCCCTACAAAATTCAGCTGGTCCAAGCCCTTCATCCAGAAGATAAGCTGCTCCGTCTAGAATACTGCCGAGCATTGTTAAACCTCGGAGAAGCTGACGAACATTTTCTTTCAAGTCTTATGATGACCGACGAAGCACATTTCCAGCTTTGTGGCTTCGTCAATAAACAAAACTACCGATTTTGGGGCACCCTAAAAGAATTCATCAGAGACCCCTGCATTCAGCTCGTGTAACGGTTTGGTGTGCTGTAACCGCTGAAAGAATCATTGGGCCTTATTTTTTTGAAGACAATGATTAATGGGGAGCGGATTTTTTTCTGTTGCCGCAGCTACCAGAACGCCACAATATGTGGTTTCAACAGGACGGGGCTACAGCGCATACCGCCGACGCCACAATAGACCTCCTAAGGCAGCATTTTCCAAACCGCATTATTTCGAAAAATGGTGATGTCAGATATCCTCCTCGCTCACCAGACCTAACCGCTGCCGACTTTTTCCTTTGGGGCTATCTTAAAGATAGAGTGTTTAGCAATAACCCTCGTACCATCGATTCCCTCAAGAACAACATCAGGCGTGAGGTGGCCGCAATATCTCCTGAAACGCTACGGAGGGTCGTTGAAAACGCTTTACGACGAGCACATCTCCGTGAGCAGAAGAACGGTGGTCATTTAGTTGATGTGATTTTTCATGTGTAATAAAAAAAAAATATCTAGAATAAAACTTTAGTTTTTTGAATAAATGTGTTTTTTATTTTCTTCCGTTTAAATTTTACAGAGAAAACAAATTAGGTACTAAATTTTGCGCCACCCTGTATATATATATATATATATATATATATATATATATATATATATATATATATATATATATATATATATATATATATATATATATATATATATATATATATATATATATATATATATATATATATATATTTTTTTTTCGTTTTTTTTTCTTTAACCATATATAAATATTTTGTTAATTATTTTCTTGTACGTACTCTCTTCTAGGTACGTACTCTGTATAATATTAATGTTGTTTTAAATGTATTTTTGTGTTCATGATCATAGTTTGTTTTAAATGTAACGATTTTTTGAGTAATGTTTTTTCAATAATGTTTTAACCAATTTAAATACTAACTATACATGTTTTTATTGTGGAAAATAAAATATCTTGAAAAAGCTCAATATAATGAGCGAAACGTCGATTAAATTGTAGTTTTACTTCTCAATGAGTTAACCTATGCCCAAGAAAATAATTAACAAAATATATATATATATATATATATATATATATATATATATATATATATATATATATATGTTGATTCTTAGTCCTTCACGGATGGAAAAATACAATGTGTTTTTATTCCGGGTGTACATCCGTTCACTACTGTCGTTCTGAAAAGAACAGTTTTGCTGACGTTTCACCAAAATCACATTTGGCATTTTCGAAACTTTCTTTCTCGCGTCCGAATAGAGACTGAAGTGTTGGTGACTGTGACGCCTCCTTTTATACCCCCACCCGGGGCCGAAGGTTATATCTGCGTGGAAGTTGTTCGTTATTTATGTTTTCAGGATGGTGCTGTCGCTGTTGCGCTAATTGCGCTTGGTAGTTTTAATGATTCGTCCCTTTTATTCAAATCACCTTGTTTTTCAATTTCTACGACTTCTCGGATTATTCTGGTCTTATAATGTTCTATATTGGCAATCTCCCTTAAATTCTCACGAGTTTGGATTGATATTTAATGAAGTACTAACGTTTGTTGGTATATCTAAATCGGTTGCACGGTATTGTTCCAAAATACTTAACAAATACCGAGCCAAATCTTAACTGCCGCCGTTTCGACAATTTACTGTTGCATCCTCAGAACACAGATTTTATATCCTGCATGAAACTCTTATTAGTCTTTACCTACTCCATTGGTCAGCAGGTATTTCCTAACCCCAAATAATACACCACTCTAAAATAACAACAAGAAGATCGTAAATGAAAACCATTTAGAAATTTAATATCTGGGAAATATTTGCGAACCAACGGAGTAGGTAAAGACTGATAATATGGGTATCATGTAGGATATAAAATGTATGTGTCCTGAGGATGCAACAATAAAGTTGCGAAACGACGACAAGTAAAAAAAACTTTTGTTTTTTTTACTGGATCCTAACCCCAAATAATACACCACTCTAACATAAAAACAAGAGGGCCGTTAAAACATTATAATAAAGAGGTTATAATAATTAGTTTTTAATATATGTAGGTGTTTTAAACGTTGGTCTTTTATGTGTTGATGTAATGTTTATCCTGTGTTAACGTGATATATTTACATGCTCTTGAAAATGGCTGCTTAACCGGGACGCGTCGATCTTAAATAAACACATTTTTGTGAAGATTTGGTCTTATTATTTTTTTAATCATTATTTTAAAATAGCCTTTTTTTTACTGGATCCTAACTCTAAATAATACCCCACTCTAACATAACAACAAAAGGTTGTTAACGAACACTATTTAGAAACTTAATATCTCGGTAATATATACGGAACAACGGAGTAAAAATACTGATAATATGGTTTTCATGCAGGATATAAGATCTATATATGAGTCCTGAGGATGCAACTATTAAGTTGCGAAACATCGACAATTTAAAATAATATTTTTACTTAACTAATACACTAACAAACATTTTTTAACATTGTGGCATTTTTACAAAATATTATCAGATCCCCATATAACCCTTAACTTTTGGTCAAAATTTGAAGTCAACCGGGTAAGTAGTATTTAAGCTTTGTCGCGAACTGACACACAGACCGACAGACGAACCGACGGAATTAATAAAACAGGTTTTTTGGCATCTATGGACGTTAAAACGTGAAGGTATATAAATCCTGAGAGGGTGATTTTTTTCGCGATTACAAACATTTTATTTGACCGCAATTTTGTTCCGCCATCTTGAATTAGTAACACAGTTTTACTAGTTGAGCCCTATACCACAATTAGTTATGGCACACAATTTGAAGCCAATCCATTAAGTAATTTTTTCAGGCTGATTTTTTAAATATTTTATTAAGCCGCCATTTTATTCTGCCATCTTGGATTCGTACCAAAATATTGCCAGTTGATTCCAAATCCAAACCCAAAACACTAAACATTTGCAGCTTTATTTCTAAATTGTTTGTCCTGTGTAAACCGTAAAGCAATTTTGGCGGCTTAGTTTTTCACTCCCTTGGGGGAACTTTGAGGTCACGTAAACTATTCCTGCCTCTCATTACTCTTTTCGCAAAAAATTAGTTAAATCTGCGAACATGTTAAGACTAAAAACAGTTCTTTTTTGGTTATTTTGAATTTCGACCACCTTCCCCGCATTTGAAGTATAGGCAAGGCATCCTATTTCTATTTCGAATCTCTTTTATAATCCCAATCGAACTTAGCTTGGTCAAACTGGTAGGCTTTCAGCTCCGCAAAATGCCTCCAAAGTTACCTCATTTTTAACCCATTTTCATCTTTTTAAACAGCGTCCGTTAAAGAACTTGTCCCAGAATTTTGGACGGGATATCCGGAAAAAAAATGTCCCACATCGAAAAATTAACCATAGCGACTTGCATTTTGAATCATCGGGGTATCAAAAAACCCCTATCGGACGCCACTGCTAAGTTATTATAAACTCCACCGAAATTTCATTTTCCCCAAACAACGCGCACATCTTTCCTCTACGATTAACCTTCGGACTTACTTTTTCCCAGATGTACCATTACCGAGCTAGAGCATGCCGAATGTCAAAAAAACACGATTTTCTATAAATGATCGGTCTAGGAAACGAGGAACTGAGCCTATTAACAAGAATCGTGCCGACTCTTAAAAATACGGGGTTGCAAGAGAGTTAACTGGAAATATCGGATTGAATCAATTTCTCCAAATAGAGCGGAATAGGTTGGGGGTGGGGATTAAATTGAACAAAAATTATGTCTGATCATATCTCTATTAATTTTTGAGGAAAAAGAGCGAAATTAAATCAAAAAAATGTGTGGAGACTTAATTGAAAATATCGTATAGAATTGTATAGACGTCTAGGAGAAAAATATTTGTATTGTATCTTAAGAGTGGTTTGCGGTGGTAATTGAAAATGTTGGGAAAGAAAATTTCAATATTTTTTCCGGAAAGAAGAGCACATTGAGGGTAAGAATGATTAAGGCGGAGACGGCGGTGGAGGGGATGAGGGTTTGAATTCCGGACTTAAGGATTCTTATCGTTAAAACATATAAAGGGTGCTTCAAAAATATGGCCATCCCTTGATGGGTAATTAATTGACATCGAATAAGTAAAAAATGTTGGAAAGGGTCCCAAAAGGCGTATCTTTATGTTCAAACGGAATTATTTGTCTCTGTCTATTTGTCCGCGGAACAGTTAAAAAACTACCCGCTCGGTTAACTTGAAATTTTTTAAAAAATTGAAGCTCATATGGGGATGACCACATTACACATATTGCGAAACAAAATGGCAGCCTAGTAAAATGTAAAAAAATGATTACTAAAAAACTACTTATCTAAGTTATCTCAAATTTTGCACAAAAATCAAGTATTGCGAAGGAATCAACCAAATCTGTGGTACGAACCCAAGATGGCGAAACAAAATGGCGGCAGAATCTAAAAATTAACTTAAAAGTTTGATTAAATCAATAAGAATAATTATAGACGGGTATGAATGGTATTTAGAAACAATTAATTTAAAGGCGGACTCAAACGACTGGTGAACTTGACAAATAATCGTCATTTGTGAACACTTGCCATGTCGTGTGCATGATATACTTGTACAAATATTCGTTATTAATAAATATGACAAGTCAAAGTGCTCCTGGGTCACTGGAAAGTCTACAGCAAAGAATGATGAGTAAATGCGTTCAATTCAAATGTTTGTCGAATATACAAGCAGTGTGATAGACAATTATTGATTATACTTAGATACTTGTCAAATGCACAGTTGTTTATTTGTTAATTGTGACAGAAAAGAAATAAATTTCATTTTTAAATTTAGAATGCAACGAACCTAGCCCTTAAATTATTATTAAAAGTTTAGGATTAGATACAATTTGACTTCATTTATTGTTTTAATTTTTTATGAAAAAATCTATCTTATTTAAATAAATCAGTTTTATTTAACGAAAATTTAGTGAACCATTGTGTGCAAAAAATTACAAAATTAGTTTTTCCTAGAAAACGATAATTATACCTGTTATAAGACTTACTTTTATTAAAACTTTAGCCATAATTTAAAAAATAACTTCACGTTTCCCCAATACCTCAAATTTTATTTGGGTCTAAAGTGGCATTCAGTTAATAAGAAAATCATAGGTGACTATGGTGGAAACAATACACAGTTCACCCGTTGTGGAGAGCTAATATTTTTGGCGGCCATCTTTCTGAGCAAAAATGTTTACATTTTTTGCAAAAGGAGATATACCTATTTAGGGTTATTTGAATGCATATATTTTAGATCACCTGATCTCTCACCTTAGGATTTTTTTTGCATGGGACACAGCAAAGACTCGCATCTACTTGACAGAATATACAACAATACAAAAATGCAAAAATATATATCGGCTATAAACTGAGCAATATAAAGAAATGTGGCCAGAGCTAATGTGGAAGCAGTAAAATTTTGTCAAAATGAAAATGGTGGGCACTTTAATAATTTGCTTTTTATTATACATAGTTTGTTTATAAGCAACATTCTAATTAATTATTTCTACTATCGGTAGCCATTTATGCATAACAAAATTAGTGACAACCGACTTGACGTATGATAAATTATCAGACAAATATTCAAAAAGCGCAGGGAAATAAAAAAAATGTAACTAAGCAAAAGAAAGTGGTGCAGTTAAAACAGAGAAAGGGCTTTAAATATTAGTATAAATAAAGTTTTATTGAAAAATCAAAATATCTTTTTCAAGCATTATTCAGCTATTGTTAAAAAAAATCCAGTAAATCCCTTTCAAAATATTGCGAATTATCCATCCACACTATATATTTAATATATTTAGTTGGTATTTAGAGCTTTAGGCGTTATTTTATTGACACAATGTTTTTTATCTAGTAGATAATTATCCTAAACTAAACCGGGTGTAATCGAGATTGCTGCCAGGCCATTTTGTTATTTTCTAACCGATCGGAACGAAATTTGGTAAATATCTTGGATTATTAGAATGACAATTTTTGACGTACTTGACATGGTTGTGCGACTTCCGGTTTGACCGGAAGTGGCTCCAATTTTCTTTTTTTAAATAGACGTCCGTCGTGTATTTTTTACATTTTCAGAATCTAGATTTTTTCTACATAGTATCGTCATAGAGTAGGAATTATAAAGAGGAGACAACCGGGCAAACATCAAACTATTTTTGCCATGGTTTGGCTAATTAATTGTATTTTATTCATAAAAATAATCCATTTTTAATATTTAACAGATTGGAGGTTGTCATACAACTTTGTAATTTTTTAATACGTTTAATAACATGACATGCATTAAAACACATAAATATTGTATCAATATATAAAAAACGCTATTTGCAATAATAAATACTACATAATAACGTATCAAACGCAATAATATGAATTCTAAGCCGCCAAGTGCCCATAATGTAATAATACAAAAATGTCGTCTTCTGGAATACAAGTTGTTGTTTTAAAAGTGGTCCACCAATCAAAATCCCCAACTAGCTCGCATGACATATTGGCCATAATCTACCTAGCAAACGGCGTAGTGTAGCACCCAGTGGTTCGCAACATAAATCCAGCAGTACAAAAAGGAAATTTATATAATATTTAATAAGTACAACTGATCAAGAATTTGATGTAATAGTTTTCTTTTGTAGTATTAAACTTAAGAAAAAATTATAATACATAATTAGATATGTTGAGATATAGGTAAGTTCTTTAAAAAATAGCGGATCTTGGAATTATGGAATGACTTTCCGACGTTTTGCCTTCTATAACACACGAATCATCTTCAGGATTCTTTACTCTATGACCGCAGAGCATTGAAAGGAAGTAAAGATCCATTTGTGCATTCCAATGCGGAACTTCGATAAGTAATTCCAATTTATAAAAGTCTTATTCCAAGAACCACGATTTCTTACTACAAAAGCGTGAAAGCGTTGACTGAAGGAAAAAAGAAGATGCACAATCTTATGGGCGAATTCGTGGCACAAAACATGTCCGAGATGTAGCTGGCTACACCGCTGCCGCCAAGTAAGGTGTTCGAGATTTTACTTGTCGCTGCACGCTGTGAATCGTTTACATCAGAGAACGAAAACGAATGCCACACCGTAGGGAATAGGGGGTAGTTGCGTAGTCGGCGCCCAGCGGAGCCCTGGGAGGGAATCGCTTGCCTGCGTTTATGTCATAGTTTTTATTGCTTTTCGCTCGTTTTGGAGTCAAACTCGTGATTTTTAACTCTTCGAGACTGGAGTTGGTTGTATTCTTATGAAACTGTTAATTAATGGAATCATGTCTGCTAAAAAAATAGTGTGCGTATGTTGGATGCAACAATAAAAGAAAAATAGTTGATATAACTTATTAATTCATGCCCACTGCATATTGAGAAACGTATTAAGCTGTTAATAAAAATCATGCTATCCAAACAATTAAAGTGGGATTCTGAATAAATGCATAGTCATAAAAATAATAATAAAAAATAGTCATAATAATAATAATAATAATAAAAAACTGAGCACGATTTTTAAATACTCTATTTTGGCACAAAGGTTAATAGTAGGATGTAGAGATTAGATAAGAAGGGTTTTTTTAGAACTCAAATTTCAAGGGAGTGAAACCACCCCTTAAATATTACAATATTTATTATTTGAAAAACGGTTATTTGATTTGATTATTTTACGTATTTTAAAATTTTTTAAAAATGTATACAGGGTATTTCAAAAAATTGGGTCACTGATTAATCACGATTCTGCTCAAACCGCTTGACGTAAAATGCCGAGTTTTTGCACACAGGTTGATTGTACGATGCAAAGGTTCGATAAGAAGGGATTTTCAAACCTCAAATTTCAAGGGGGTGAAACCGCCCCTAAATATTACAATATTTTTTATTTAAGAAACGGTTGGTTTTCGGAGAAACGCTTAAACTCGTGTATTATATTTGATTATTTTACATATTTAAAAATTTCTTAAAAATGTATATATATAATTTCTTAAAAAAATATTTATTTTTAAAAATGTATACAGAGTGTTCCAAAAAATCGTATATAATTTTTTAAACAAAAATCCCACAAGCCCCTGTTGAAAAAAATTGAAAGAAAATGCAACAAAAAACGTGATTTATAAAGAGCTGTCTAAAAAAGGAGATTTAAGTGCCTCTTTGTATCCTATTCGTTACCGCTATACACGAATGAAGTCGCGGGTACTCGCTAGAATGTGTTTTATTCACGAAAATAATTCAAAGAAAAAATCTCTCAAGCAGAACTTTGGGCGTGTCGCATAATTATTTAAGTAATATCAGCAAAACAGCATTAAAAAATATATACTATTATTTAAAAATCTACATGTATAGCGCGCGCGAAATCATAATTAAATCGCTAAATATAACTTTTGTGTTGTAATATGTAAAAAATCGGTAAATTTTCTCTACCCGGAACTTCCCTCGTTATGATTGTTTTCCATTTGTTAGGAATAGTGAAGTACAACCCAATTTAGTTCAGTACATAGTTACAGTATATACGTGTTACATATACTGTCTTTTCAAACATTTTTGTTTAGCGCCATTTTATTCCATCATATTGGATTCCTACAAATATTTTATCAGTTTTTTTCTACCTATGCCACGCTTGACTTTTGGGCATACTTTAAAATAAAATCGATAAGTAGTTCTTACATTGATACATACCGCCATTTGTTACGTCATGCTGAATTCGTACCAGTTTATACCAATTTTTGTGCAAAATTTAAAGTCAATTGAACACAATTTTTTACGTTGATTTTTTAGAAATTTTATTTGGCTGTGGTTTTTTTTCGCCATCTTAAATTCGTACCACCACTTTACCAATTTATCTCTATATCACACTTAATTCTTGCATCAAAATTGAGATTAAATTAATAAATAATATTTTCAGGCTTGATTCATATCAAAATGTTTCAAGTTTATTTCTATGTAACACTGGATATTTGTGGAAAATTTGAGGTAAGTTGGGTATATAGTTTTTTTAGTAATAATTTTCTAAATGGTTTTCGTTAACGATCCTCTTGTTGTTATATTAGAGCGGTGTATTATTTGGGGTTAGGATCTAGTAAATAAAAACAAAACTCTTTTTTTAAATTATCGATGTTTCGCAGCTTTATTGTGTCATCCTACATGAAACGCATATTATCAGTCTTTACCTAAATAATACACATATTATCAGTCTTTACCTAAATAATACACCAGTCTAAAACAACAGCAAGCAGATTGTTAACGAAAACCATTTAGAAACTTAATATCTGGAAAATATCTGCGGCCCAACAAAATAGGTGAAGCCGGATATTATGAATTTCACGCAGGGTATAGAATTTATATGTGTTCTGAGGATGCAGCAATAAAGTAGCGAAATGTCGACAATTTAAAAAAATACTTTCGTTTTTTTACTGGATCCTAACCCCAAATAATACACCACTATAATTTAACAAGAGGATCGTTAACACAAACTATATAGAAACTTAATATCTGGGAAATATCTCCGGACCAGTAGTAGGTAAAGACTGATAATATGGGTTTCATGCAGGATATAGAATCTATGTGTCCTGAGAATGCAACAATAAAGTTGCGAAACCTCGACTATTTAAAAATAGACTTTTGTTTTTTTTGCTAACTCCGAATAACACACCACTCTAACATAACAACAAGAAGATTGTTAATGAAAACCTTTTAGAAACTTAATATCTAAGAAAAATATGGGCGGACCAACGGGGTAGGTAAAGACATATAATATGGATTTCATGCAAGATATAGGATCTATACGTGTCCTGAGGATGCGAAAATCAAGTTGCGAAACGTCGACAATTTAAAAAAACTTTTGTTTTTTTACTGGATCTTAATCCCAAATAATACACCACTCTAACAATTTTTTTAACATTGTTCCGCCATATTGAATTTCTACCAAAATATTACCAGGTCATTCCTATATGACCTTTAATTTTTGGTCAAAATTTGAGGTCAAACGGGTAAGTAGTATTTAAACTATGCCGCGAACTGACAGATACACCGACAAACGGACCGACACGACGCAATAAAATATGTTTTTTGGCATCTAGGGACGCTAAACCTGAGAGGGTGATTTTTCAGGATTATAAATATTTTATTTGGCCGCCATTGTGTTCCGCCATCTTGAATTAGTAACACAGTTTTACTAGCTGATACCTACGTCATAATTAGCTATGGCACATAATTTAAAATCAATACATTAAGTAAAACTACTTAAAGTTGAATTTTTAAATATTTTATTACACCGCCATTTGGTCCCGCCATCTAGGATTCGTACCAAAATTTTACCAGTTGATTCCATCATAAGACTTGATGTTTATGCAAAATTTGAAATAAATAGAATAAGTAGTTTTTTCATAATAATTTTTTAACATTTCACTAGGCTGCCATTTTGTTTCGCCATATTGGATTTAAAAAAATATTATCAGGTCATCCCCATATGACGCTTAATTTTTGATAATTGAAGTCAATCGGGTAAGTAGTTTTCAAGCTATGCCACAAATTGACAGTCACATAGACAGACAGACCGACAAACGAACCGATAGAATTTTTAAAAATATTTTCTGGCATCTTGTTCGGCCATCTTGAATTACAAGCCGCCATTTTGTTCCGCCGTCTTGGATTTGCAAAATTTGAGATAAATTGGATAAGTGGATTTTTAATAACAATTTTTTTAACATTTCACTATGCCGCCATTTTGATTCGCCATCTTGGATTTTTACCAAAATGTTACCAGGTCATCCCCATATGACCCTTAATTTTTGACAAAAATTTGAAATCAATCTGGTAAGTAGTTTTTTTAGCTACGCCGCGAACAAACAGACAGACAAATCTATGGAATTGAGAAACCTTGTTTTTTGTCATCTAGAGACCCTGAAACCTGAAGTCCTCAAAATTTTTTTAAATTTTAAAAGTACATGTTTTGTATGAAAATTTTGAAAGTGTCATTTTGTTTCAAAAATCTTTTTTGTACAATATTTTTCTTTAATTTGTGATAAAAACTTCCAATTTTTCCTTTTTTTTTCCTTCACCCGGAGCTTCCCTCGTTATGATTTTTTCCCATTTGATAGGCATAGTGAAGTGTGACCCAGTTTAGGCAGTAGATAATCACAACATAATTTATATTTTTTTTAAATTTGGAATACCCTCTAGTATTTTAAACGGAAAAACCACAAATTCCGCAACTAAGAGGAAATTTTCTGAGAAACATAAAAAGTTACAGAGAAGAAAATCGTCCCACAATTTATATGGACGAAACATTTATTCATTCAACCTACACGCGGGAAAAAAGCTGGGACGATGTTTGTAGTGAAGGTTTTCATAAGCCGATTTCAAAAGTGCAAAAACATAATTGTACATGCAGGCGGCAAAAATGGATTTGTTCAAAATGCACATTTAAAGTTTAATTCTAGCACTAAGTCGGGCGATGAACCTTAACTCTTATTAATTTCTAGTCTTTCCAAGTAATAATAATTAGGATAAACGAAATTGAGTGTTTTTTATATATATTTTTTTTATTTACTATTTTGTCCATTATGGTTGCGTCATAACCATTATTAACTGCAATCTGTTTTATAATATTAAGTTCCTTGTTAACAAACGTCCGGTTCGCGGCCGTTTGTTCCTATGGCTCTCACACTCGGGGACGAAAACCTGGTGTGGGTCGTGTCATTTCAGAAAACCGTGTTTTTCGACCTTTCGGTGGGTATATTTCGGAAACTATTAGAGATAGTGCGATGAATTTGACATGTGTTTTTAGAGGAGACATAAATCTACACGATTTGTTTTCAGATTTTTCTGTACTACTTTTTGTACCGGACAAGTCGAACACAAAAGTCAACTTCGATGTAACACGGTTCAAAACCCAATTTTTGATTTTTTTGTCGAAACTTTCTGGAACGGTGGTTCTTCGGGTCCTACAGAAACCCTATTAGTGCTGCAAAGTCGACCAAAAAAGTCAACTTCGATGTAACACGTTTCAAGTTGCAATTTTTGATTTTTTTTATCGAAACTTTCTGGAACGGTGGCTCTTCGGGTTTTACAGAAACCTTATTGTTTTTGGTTGAGCTTCGAACCCGTTTCGTGATTTTACGATTTTTTTTCGTTCGAAGAAAGGGTGTTTTGGGGCGATTATTGCTCGAACTGGGTGCGTCCTAGCGAAATTTTGCAAGAGACATTTTTCATTGGAAATATAGAGAAAAACAAAAACCATCTGCATCTCTGTCGGAAAAAGGACCGGAAAATAAAAATTTTTAAGAAAAACTGCATTTTTCGAAAAAATTTTCTATACATTCTGTTTTTTATAAAAAAAGTCCTGTAGGAAAACTGATTACGTCATCGGAAAGTGCTCAAAAATATATAAAAAATGGAATATCTGTGAAGGATTATGAGAATGTACATAAGTGCAATTACTAGATAAAATTTGTAGTTTCCCAAAAATGGGTAAATTTTAAAAAATTACCCTGTATTACAAGAAAGCTATTACACCTAGGGCGATTTTTCAAAGTTAAAATTTAAACTCACTGTGGGCCTAATCAGTAATCGGAATTATTTCCTGACAGAAGGGCAGAGCGTTTATTTGGCTACAAATACCTCTATAATATTTTCCTCTAGCTACTGGGGAAATAGGTGAAAATTCGATTTAAAGGAAAAAGTGGTCGCTTTTGGGCACAATTTCTAGGTTTCTCTGAGATGATCTAAAATTTCAAAACATCCATTCATTCTTGACTTTCGTCGCTGTCAGAAGAGTAATTGAATAAATATTTAAATACAAATTATTTAATTTTAGAGACTCAAAAAGGATTTCTTGGGTATTTTTAAAATTGAGAGCATAAAATCTGCATGTTTTTAAGTAGGTAGCTACAATTTGAAGGAAATTTCCCCAATTTTATAAAATATCCCCAAAAAATTAGCTGTTATTCTCAATTGCATGCATTACATATCCGTTTAATAAACGTGCTGTTCGATTATCGTTTTAGGATCAGTTAGGCCAGCAAAATACTTTCATCTAATTGGATACGGGATAGATGCATTTTTTGGTATATAGTTTGTATGTTTATATATTTTGTGAAGTTTTTTAGGATACGGGCAGAGAGTTTCTAATTTTTTTACGCTGGTATATGTTTAGCATAGAAAATGTAATAAAGTTCAGTATTATACTGTTCGAAAAAGTAGTAAAGTTTATATTATTTTATACATGGTCCGTAGGTAGGACATTTTTTTAGAAATTGTGTATTTTTCTCAGTGAAACTTTTCGGTACAAGACATTAGTAAGCTGCGATTTTTTCAATTTTCTTTTCTTTACTGGTATTTTTTTTTAAGATTTAAACATTGACATTATAAGTTATAGGTAATAGGTAAGGTTTGACTGATGGATTGAATTTTTGTCCCCGTCACAAGTGGTCAGTACAGAAGTATAACATATATTGTTATACAAGAGTAGTAGGACATATTCTTTCTTTAGAAATTCTGGTTTAAAACCTGTAATTTTTTTCCTAGTGAATTATTTCGGTATGGAATATGGATTGAAGATATTTGGATAATAAATTTAGAAAATCTAGGTTTTGCAGCCATGAATTTTTTAATTTTTTTTTCTTTACCTAAACTTTTAGAGGATTTAATTGGAGTTTCCGATAATAGATAGGATATCTCTTTTAACTTTTACGGGTGTAATTTATTACAAAAAATATTTTAATAGCTATTAGAAAATGGGTTTACCTAGTGACTCCTTAAACTTTTTATATACAATTTGTTAAAATAAAATATTTTGACAGCTGTCAAAAAATATTTTTGTTTTCTTATCTTTTGAACTGCCTAAAATTTTTAAATACTGTTTTTACAGTTTCATGTAGCTTTTAAAGGTTTAATTAAAAAAAATAATTTGAGACCTGTTAAAAAGCATGTTCGAAAATTTGTTTTTTTTTCTTTTACCAATATCAACGGCTCAAAATTTTTAAATACAGTTTTTATTGTTCCATGTAACTTGGTCTTACAACTTTGACAACTGTCAAAAAAAGTTTCTCGATCTGACTTTGAACTTTTTAAAATTTTTAGATGGGGTTTTTCATAGTTTCAATTTATATCAGAACAATATTTTGGCGGCTGTCAAATAAAAATCTAGTTTCTGTAACTTTTGAGCGGTTACTTTTCTTTAAATCAGATTTTTACATATTTTATGAAAATATATTTTTTGGTTACATGCCCATATTTTAATATATATATAATATATATATATATATATATATATATATATATATATATATATATATATATATATATATATATATATATATATAGCAGCATTTTATGTATAGAATTTTTAACAAACGTTAACAATTGTATACATGAAACGTCACTGTTTGTTATTACGGTTTTTACCTGGCTATGCCGTGTTTTTTTTTCAGAAAACTGTGTTTTTCGAATTTTCGGAGAGCGTCTTTTAGAAAATATTACAGATAGGACCATTAATTTGACTATATTTTTGTAGGAGACGTGTTTCTAAGAGACCCAGTTTGAAAATTTTTCTGTACCACATTTGGTACCGATATTTGGTACCGAAAAGTCGACCAAATTACCTCGTACAACAGGGTTTTCATTAAAATTTCCCGAATGTCTTCATTGGTAAATGTATCAAATTATCTGTAATCGTCAAGAAGGAATCCATTCCATGGGCTTATAATATACCGGGTGTACAACTAAGAAAGGAGGCCGTATCCTATGAAGTTGGAAACAATTTTTTTAAAGTAAAAGTGGCCAAGAAAAAACGCTGAAAATTATTTTTAAGTTTCCAAGTCGGCCGCTAGAGGCCGTAATACGCGTAGTCAATTAGAAGAGGCAGATTTTCTTAGAAATTCATCCAGTGAAGGTATATCAAAATTTACTTTATATTAATCTCTGCTAAATTATGAATAATTTTTATTAAGGGTTTTTTCTCTAGCTCTTCAGGGGGAAAGGGTAAATGTTTGTTTTTTAAAATGGTCATAACTTAAGTAGTAATTAAGGGATCTTGATGATTTTGATTGATTTGTTGAAAAAGGCATTCATTAGGCTTTCACATGACATATGAATTATATTATTTTAAGTTTCGTTCCGAGCGCTAGATGGCGCTTTCTGGCAATTTCTTAAAATTAACGTGTTTTCTTAAAAATTTCAAAACGATTGACATACTTATTATAGGCCAGTGTTATGGAGCACAAAAAATCAAGAAAACCGCGCAAAAAGCAAGTTGATTGATTTTTTTTTAACGGAGATATGAAAACTGATCGAATGTCTTATGCTAACGGATAATTAGTGGGATTTGGGATTTGGGATTTTGAGATATCTTCTCTGAAAGAACAGAAAAATGTTTGACATCACGGTTGACTAAGGTTTGTTCCCAAAATTAAAGTTTTTTTATAAATACATTTATATCGAAAATCATTTCCTCCAATTCTTTGTCTCTTCCCTGAAGTTGCAAATTGAGTTCATTAATCTTGTCTGTTCACAAGAAACCCAAAATCTCTAAGCCAAATTGAATTTTCCAGTTCCTGAATCGGTTTGCCGCGTTGTTTGAAAAATTGAACTATGACAGATGAACTACGGCTCCATTAAATCGTCTTATCACTCGTCCTCTACTTAACTATCGCACTTCAGAGTGAAGAAGTAGATCTTTGTATTGACAATCAATTTCATCGGCTAAGATTTTAAATAATCTTTGTAATTCGAGAACTCTAATCTTGTTCACAATTTTTACTAACAATTTCATAACGTTATTTAGTTTTAAAACATTTCCACATAATGCTTGCTGATGAATAATACAATGGTAACACATAAATTGTGGAAAGCGTTCGTCTTTACGACAAAATGTTACCAGACCCTTATCACAACCCACCATAGCTGGAACTCCATCAGTTGACAAGCCTACCAATTTTGCAATTGAAATTTTCTCAAGATAAAATTGTTTAAATGAGAAAACAATTCCTGTTCAGTGGTATATCCTTTTAGTGGAATAAACTTCAAAAGATCTTCTTTAATCATAAAATCACTAAAAACCATCCTGAGAACACGGCCATCTGGGAGGTGTCACAACCACATCTGCTGATTCATCCAGTTGAAGAGAGAAATAAACACAGTTATCTAAGTCAGTTTTTAACTGTGAAAAAATATCCTGGCTCATTACTTCCACTCGTCTCATCACTGTATTAGCAGAAAAATGCATAGATTTTATTGCTGAAACTATCTTGTCTTTATTTTTAAAAAACTTGCCAAAAAAAGATGCAACAAAGTTCTCAGAAGAAACTTTTTAACAAACCAGATTGTGTATTCCTGGAATAAGTTGGGGGTAGAAACTGTAAACTCTACCAACACCAATCAATTCAAAAACCGTTTGGACAGACACATGAAAGATTGCAGAAATAACTTCTTTATTCACTGTATGTGAAAACAATATACCTAATAACTAATTTGTTGTGACTTTATGAACTTAATATAATTTTCAGTGTTAATATGGTACTATCAATTTCGAGAAGACTTAATAGTTTCATCGGGATTCGCGCCTACTATTGATGTTAATAATAATAAAAATAATATAAAAAAATAAAGTTGGAAAATAAGGAATCTGCAGCTTCTAAAGACGCCTGTTTTATCTGTTGACTGTTGTCCAATTCACTAGTTCTTTAATTGTTTCAATTTTTCTTTTCTGTTGGCGGCATGTAAAAGGAAATATTTTTCTAAATCCGGATGTACACTTTTATGATGCCTCTCAATATTTACTTTTTTAGCAACCGAAAGACAGGCATTACATCAGCAGAGCTGGATGCACGTCCGGACCCGACTCCTTTGTAATCCCTGACCTACCCATCTCTAGTTGTATGCGCATTTATCGCGTTCAAAACAATGTAGATCATTCTTGACGCTTCTTGTGTTCTCAAACATTTGCGGGATGCTGGCGCTCTGGTCAATTTTAGCAGCTGTCCAGAGCACTCAATGCAGTATTGCCGCTGCTTGTTTTCATATTGTGATTTTTTTTCAACATTTATGGACGCTTCTATGATTTTTACAAGAAATGAGCTACCAGAAATGTCTTCGCAAGCTACCGGTAGCTCGCGATCGATGGGTTGGCGACCACTGTAAAGCAATAAAAAAATGTGATATGAAACATCACATTTTTATTGGTTTATACGAATATTAAGAAATCGTTTTACTTTTAGGATTGTAAAAGTTTTTTAATTCGTAGCGATATGCAAATGAAAACATCGATGCGTCAAAATATCGATTTTTTCATCCAACGATATATTTAATATTTATACAATAGTTCTCCAAACGGATCTTAGGCCGCGATGAAACGGACAGAATTGTTTAAAACCGTATACTTAATGAAAGGATGTAGCCGGTGCAAGCATCGGACAAGTGGCTCTCCTGAAACGTACAGTACAGAATGCTAAACATTCTAAATGGTACGAATTCGCAAAAGACAAAAAAGATGACCGTACGAGTAAAATAAGACTAGAAAAAAAGTGTATGTCAAATAATAAAATAAAAAAGAGACAACATATTACACGATAATACATGTTAATGAATAAACAAATATCAGACAAAATATATACTATCAAAAGATAATCCTTCTTGGATATGCAGAGTTTTAGCCAATCATTTCATTTCATTCATAGACCCTGCGGCAGACTTTAGATATCGACCTTTTACATCGATGTGTAAATATCGATATATCGGACCGATATATCGATGTTTCAAATACATCGAAAAATATCGTGCATCCCTATCTGGGACTGGAATGTTCTTTATTAACACTGTTTTCTTATAAAAATAAATAATTTTAATATCACTTAGTTCTAGGTATAGAAGTTTTCTTAAAATATACGTTTTTTAAGTGTATAATTACTATCTATAGTTCTAATTAAGTACATATAAAATATATTTTTGAAATTAATAAACTAATGTGAAACTATTCATCGATTGTCGTTGTACTTCCGTTAAATATGGTCTTCTGCGTTCTCTCTCGTCAACTGACATCCATTTCTTTCCAAAGCGCATTCACGGGTCAGTGCTCAAGATTGCAGTGGGGTTTTATTACCACTTCAGTTTTTAGAAACTTGTGTTCAAAAATGGGTTTCCCAAGAGTATTTTTTGATATGAGTGCTGATGGACAGCCCCTCGGCCGTATAGTGATCGAGGTAAGTTCACTACATCTAATAACTTTATTTTTGCACTCGACTGGGTCAAGCACCATGCTTACTGCAAGTCACCGGTTCCGGTTGTATTTTAATTTTCTTCTGATTTTAGTTTTGTAATGATACTCAGTAAATTTCGTTTTAAAATTGATGTCGTTCTTAGTTTGCTTGCACTCTTGTACCTTAATTTTCATAGGTTTTGGGTTGGGTTTTATGCATCGATTTAAAAATTAACACCCCATGATTCGGTTCACAAAAGCAGCCCGTGTTCTTTCAAGGTTGTGTTGTTCAGTCAGCAAGGAGCCCTAAAGGTTATGGTCGTTAATACAAAATTTTGAGAGTTGAGCTTCGTGTAACAATATTAGTATTAACCTTTGCAAAAACTTTGTGTTATTAATTATTTGTTCTACAATTACGAATATCAGATATCTATAATTTCTGATATACAAGTATTAGTATTACTAAAGGAAGTGTCTAGCGAATCGTCCAATGGGCGTTACTGCTAATAAAAATTGCCGCTTTATCCACACAAGAATGTCTTATGTTTAATATCAGATTTATTACTTATGGCTTTAATGATGGTTTTATTGAAAAACCTGATGCTAACCTGGGTTGGACCCACCTAACAGTGTAGGTTTTGATAAATTAGAAAACTTAAAAAAAAAAACTGGAATTGGAATACACAACCTTTGCAATAATTTGGGCAACATACCACTGAACCAGACTACACAATGGAAACTTTATGAACCTTGTTTAAGCTTTGCCCAAATAAACCTACTTATAAGAAAACGCTGATTAGCAGGCAGATCGAGACTGATTGTCTTAGTAGACTGCAGTACAGTGGTGCAATTCTTATTAGTATCTGATGTCCATTGGATGGTTTGTTAGACACTTTAATAGTAAATGTTGCAGCATTAACTATTTTTAAATATATATGGGGATTATTATGGTTATGATACAAGAGGACTTGATGTTCCATTCTACAACTTTATCACAAGACTAATTATGATTGGGTTTATCAAACTCAAGTGGTCCAACTAAACTTACTAAACAATGTCAAGAATAATATTTTAATTTTCTAAAAATAAATAAGTAAAAAATAACAATTGATACATTATACAGGGTCATGTAAAGAATTAGACCCAAGGAATTTGATAATATAAAAAAAAAGTTTCACATTTATATTGCATTTCAATGTGCAAACTCATTATGACAGTTTTAAGGAAGTTTATGTTATAAAGTTGTCATAGGTACTTACATTTAATTTTTATTTTATTCAATAATGCACTACAGAGCTGAACTCCAAATGGTATACAAAAAACATTATTAAACCAGAAAAATATTCTAGACCTATAGAAGCAATAAATAAATAAAATCAACATATTTTACATTTTTGGATATTAATAATAAGAAAGGCTGTAAAGATAAAAGTGTAAGCATCTCATATAAAATTTCAATATAGATTCATAAAAAAAATAATTTTATTTTTATACGTCAATAGTTTATTGACAAGTTTGACAAAGTGATGATGAGTCGATTTGCTACTCCAGTGGATGCGGTTTTACACAGCCCTATCGAAACGAATGAAAAAGTTAATGGCAATTTTTTAGACAGTTGCCTACCTCCAAGTTTTTTTTTTTTTGAAAATACTTTTTAATCATAATAATTACAATACATGTTTTGCAAATCCTCAAAACAATGTTTGGAACACTAGTATCGAGAATACAATTTATCCCTAGGCAACACGCATTAATTGCATGCTATTAAAAACTCGACACAGCTATACTATTTATTTTTGAATTAATAAACTTATACATATGCACAATGCGCTCATATCATCAGATTGAAGTGAAAAAAAAAACAATAAAGAAAGGATGATATTGTCACTTAATTAAATTATTGTTTCAACAGCCTAATAACTCGATTATAATTGGTTTGAGTTTTTACGTTTTCTGGTAATGCACTGAAAGTCTCTAGCTTAAAAATATGGATTGTTTAAACTTTTTTTATTCGTTTTTATGACATTGTGATATATGTTTTGTATTATATGTATAAACATTTTTGTAAAATCTAATTTCTGTATTAGTATTTTGAGTTTTATTTATTACCCTCCATACATATTTACATTGTTCAAAAGCCAGCAATTTGTCCAACCTGCAGACACCCAGGTTCAAGTAGAGCTCCTTAGTGTGAGGCAATCGATCAAAATTAAATAGATTTTTTGGTATTTTATTCTGCAGGGACTGCATCTTATCAAACAAAACCACACTGCACATACCCCATATTGGTATTAGATATCTGAAGTGGGACAAAAAGTAAGCATTGTAAATGTTCATTTTGCTCCTATGAATAAGATAACTTTTGGCCCTGTACACTGCACCAATCATAGGAGACACCCTATGTAATATATTGTCTGTATGCTCATTAACCCTTTCGCTGCGGGCGACGTTGGCTGTAGTATTATTATATGCGAATGTAGAATATTCAATGCAAACTGCAATATTTCGGAATATAACGTGTAATTATTACTAATTAACTATAAAAAAGCTCCTGTTATTTATTTTTATGTAAAACACACATGTGTCTTCCACACATTGTCACAAATCTTTACCTGTGTGCGGAAAAAGCATGCTTATTTATAGGACTAATGTTAACAAAACCTAATACTAAAGCATAAAAAAAGAGAATGCAACTTGTTACTCATAAAGAAAAAGTAAAGAAAAACATTATGCTTCTCATATTATATTATATTACCTTATTACAACGTAACATTGGGTCATCAACACTAGAGAAAAATGAAATATAATCAATACAACAATATCAAATCTAATACACTACATTTACACTACACACATACTCTTTAAACAAATACATACATGACATGCATACACACTCACTACACTACATAGGTAAAACCAATGGCGGCTATTCAGGTGAAGTAGGTGAAGTGCTACTTCACCAGGAAAAATAAACAAGCAAAACATATCGTTTGACGTACGACATTTCGAGTTTGTTTATGTTTTGGTTGATGATAAGAATTTTGAATTTTCGTGTTGAAACGGCTAAAAGTATTGGATTGGTCATCGCGAATCATGATAGTATACGTTTTGGGACACCAGTGAACGTTTGTAGTAGTTTAAAACTCGCTTGTTTTCAAAACGTGGAATTCGAAGTTTGCGAAAAAAAAAAATTGTACACAATTAGTACAATTCAAAGTTGGCTTACGTGACGTCATACGGATGCACGCTGATAAACAGTAACGACGTTTTTAACGCTGCTGTTTGACATCTGAGGATGTCGGCAAATGAAGACGAATCGGAAGAAGAAACACAGAGTTGCCCTAAAAATAAAAATGATACTATTTGTTATGAATGCAAAAAAGAAATCCTGGATGAAGCAGAATTTTATCAGTGTGATGTCTGTTGCAGTCGGTTGCACAGAACATGTTCCAAGTTAAGTACATCTGAAGCCCGTTGCATGCCTCTGCAGAAGCGCACACTAGTCTTTCTTTGTGAAAAATGTACTGCAATAACGAAGCAAATCCCTTTAATTGTTAAGATGCTCAAAGAGATACAGAATGAACTCAAATCTATTAAGAAAAATACGGCTTGTAGTCAAATGAAGTTGGCAGAAGAAGGAAAGCCTTGTTATAGTGAGGCCCTAAAGCGAGGAAAACCTGAAGCTATCGTTGTGATTAAGCCAAAGAAAGACCAACCAAGCAGAATTACAAAAAAAGATATACGAAAACAAGTAAACCCTACAGGACTTAGCATAACTAAATTCAAAGGTGGTGTAAATGGGAAAGTAATAATTGGTTGTGATGACCAAGAAAGTATGGTGGCCCTCAGGTCTCAAATTCATGATTCCCTTGGACAAGATTATGAATTAGAAGAACCACGGTTGAAAAATCCTAAGTTAAAAATTATAAATATTAGTAGGGAAGACATTGCCGCCGAGGATAGTGATGGAGATATCATCGAGGAAATTGCAGAGGGAAATAGTCTGATGAATATTCCTAATTTTCATATTAAAGTACTAAGAAGGTCAGTAAACAAGCATAATAAAATCGACTTGTTATTAGAAACAGATCCCACATCACACAGTGTGCTTTTAAAAGATAATAGGGTTAAGATTGGTTGGTTGAGGTGTCCTGTCTTCAATCACATTAGTGTTCTTCAATGTTTCAACTGCATGGGTTTTGGTCACTACGCCAAGGATTGCTCACTGAAAAAAGTTTGTTCAACCTGTTCCGAGGAACATTCATACAAAGACTGTCAAGCTTTAAATAAAAAATGTATCAATTGTATAAAGGCAAATAAAAATAAAAGTATAGGTAATGTAGATGTTCAACACTCATCTTTAGACAGGAATTGCCCATATATGCTAAAAATTCTTGATTTACAAAACAAGAAGACAAATTATTCTTGCAAACCATTAGATTAAATAAAACATTCAAATATGACAAATAGGTGCAATAATTTTACTGAGTTTGGTGTAGCCCATTTAAATTTAAGGTCTATTTTTACAGGTTTTCCTGAGTTTTCAGATATCGTTACAAAGAACAGTTTTGATGTTGTGGCAGTCACTGAGACGTGGTTAAGTGCTCCTGTGGCTTCAGACAGAGTGCATATTGATGGGTATAAGTTTTTTAGGTGTGATCGCCCTGAGGGCAGGGGAGGTGGCGTTGGGATTTATGTTAAGGAGTCATTCTCTAGTGAACCATTACCTTGGCAGGTACCAGAGAGAATTGAAGGGTTTGAAAATTTTTGGATTAAGGTTAGAGTAAATATTAAGACTACCATTGCTATAGGTGTAATTTATCGTACAAAAAATAATGTCGTAAATTGTGTAGAGTCTATTGATAGATTTCTTCCAGAAATCTTCACATCTTATGAGTCTGTTATTGTCTTGGGCGATCTAAACATAAATATGATGCCCAGTAATATGCCAAATCCTGTGTCCGATATGTTTGATGTGCTAGGTTTCTCTCAGGTTATATCGGAACCTACTAGAATTGGAAGGAATACCTCTTCCCTGTTGGACCCTGTTTTTGTTAGTGATGCTGACTATGTTACATCTTCAGGTACCTTAGAGGCAGATACCATAAGTGATCACAGGTTGGTGTACTGTAAGATTAGGGTTCAATCAAAGAATCGTTTTCAGAAGTTTGTCACCTACAGAAACTTCAGAAATTTTGACGAAAACTACTTTTATAATGACCTGTTAAACGTACCTTGGGACCATCTTTACTACATGGCGGATATTGAAGAAAAGGTTTCTTTTCTGACTGGTCACCTAGCATCACTTTTTTCCCATCATGCTCCTTTTACAGCATCAAGGGTCAATAAACCTCCAGCACCCTGGCTTACCCCCGTGCTAAAGGCTCTAATGAGAGAAAGAGACAAGGCTCAAGCAAAGCTCAAAAGAAACAGGTCACAAGAGAATTTAGATAATTATAAGACTTTGCGAAATCTTACACTCTATTCCGTCCGCCGCGAGAAGCTAGGGTACCTGGAATTTCTGGAACGAAGAAACGCAAAAAGTTTCTGGAAGGGACTTGGACAGGTGGGTGCATACTCAAGTTCAAAAAAGAATTCGGATTTGCCTCTGGCCTTATCCAACCCAAATGAGATCAACGGGCACTTCTTAAGTGTCTTCCAAAAATCTGATAATTGCTTAAATAAAGTAGCTTTTTACATGACTAACAAATTAAATGCAGATCTCAGTTTTAGTTTTAGATTGGAATCCCCTGAAACCATCTTAAAATATATCTACAGCTTACAGTCCAATGCTGCTGGTAATGATGAACTTTCTCTCTATATGCTAAGGCTTAGCGTGCCTGTTATTTTATATCACCTGACCCATATTATTAATTGCTGCCTGGAGACTGGGTATTTTCCGATGGCCTGGAAGGAGTCGACTGTTTGCCCCATACCAAAGGTGAACAACCCTACGAAGATCAATGAGCTCCGACCTATCAGTTTGTTGCCTGTCATGTCGAAGGTTCTGGAGAGGGTCGTGCACACACAAGTGACTACATATCTATGCTCAAATAATCTTTTTCCAGTTCATCAGTCTGGCTTCGGACAGAGTCACAGCACATCGACGGCTTTATTGAATTTAACTGATAATATCATCAGGGCTCTTGACAAAAAAATTGCTGTTGTGTCGGTCTCCTTAGATTATTCTAGGGCCTTTGATGTGCTGGACCATGACCTCCTTTGCGCCAAATTAAAATACTTGGGATTTGATGAGCTCTCTGTTAATTTTTTCACAGCTATTTGACAGACAGGCAACAACGAGTTCGTGTGGGGGAGAATCTGTCGTCTGCAGGAAAAATAGCTTCCAGTGTACCTCAGGGGTCCATTGTGGGTCCCCTGTTGTTTGTTATATACACGTTTGACATTTTTGAATCTGTTCAATATTCTCATGTACAAACATATGCAGATGACGCCCAGCTCCTCTACTATTTTGATCCTTCAGATTCTGCGTTAGCAATGGAACAACTTAATAGCGATTTGGATATCCTACTAGCTTTTTCAAATGAGCATAATTTAAAAATAAATCCTGATAAGACACAAGTTCTGTTGTTTTGCCAGGATAATCGTAGGGCAGCTTTACAAAGGACATTGACCCTCAAGTTGGCAAATGAGAGTTTGCACTTTTCAGATACCATTAAAAATTTGGGAGTGGTGTTCGATTCACATTTAAGGTTTAAGGACCATGTCAACAAACTTTTACAAAAAACATATGCTAAAATGAAAATGTTGTATGCTAATCGTTTCATATTAAATTTTAAAATGAGAAAAAAACTATGCGAGTCCCTAGTACTATCAACTTTTAATTATTGTAATGCTGTTTACTATCCGTGTCTTGATTCCTTATCCAAAAATCAATTACAATATGTACAAAATGTTTGTTGCCGTTTTGTATATCGTATTAGGAAATATGATCATGTATCTGCAAAGATAAATGAATTGAAATGGCTTAGATTATCTAACACCGTACAATTGCATTTCACTGTCTTAGTCATGAAATTGCTAAGAACATCAGCCCCTATATACCTCAGAGAGAAACTGATCTTTAGAAATCTTGTACATGATCGAGATGTGAGGCAGCTGAATCGTTTGACAATGCCACATCATCATACTGCTTTGTTCCAACGTAGTTTCACCTACATGGCTGTGAGTTTGTACAACTCCCTTAGTCCTGATCTCAAAACTAGTTCCATATATGGGTTTCGCTATAAATATAAACAGCAATTATTGGCTAGGCAATCTTTATAATTATTTTGTCTTTTCCTTTTGTTTTTAAAATTATGTATTAGTTTCTGATTTATTTTTGTTTTATATAGACTAAGCTTAAAAATCACTTATTCTGATCTATGTATGTGGGATAGGTTAGATGTAAGAATAACCATAGGGTTAAATCTCGCCTACTCATATATATATATATGTATATGTATTCTGCAAATATGTATTCTGCAAATAAAGGCGTTATTTATTTATTTATTTAACATCTAACAATATTTTTTATATATCTCTTAAAATTTTAGTTTTTACATTCATTTATTCACCTAATTAGTAAAAAATAAACTGTACATCTCGAATAAATATTTTACTTGAACGTTGGCGGCATGTCTTTTTAAAACTTTCAATTGAACTTTATTATAACAACTATAACAGTAGCGCAAACCGCTTTGACTTTGCTGGAGGTGTTATACAATGCTTTCGGTGGTTGTTTACTTTTATTTTCACGGATTTTGCTGCAAATGGTGAGTTCCTTTGCAGTTAACTTGACTGTTTTGTGTTATATTTATTTATGGTGTTGTTACAACTTCAAATTCGAAGTTAGTAAATGTGATTGTTCAAGACTTGAATAAATTAAAAGATGTTTTTGAATTTATAACAAACTGTGACAAATCTGATTAAAAATCAATCTGCCGTGCGAAAGGATTTTTAGGTGAGATGAACGATTTTGAATTCACGTTTCTGGCATTAGTGTGTTTAATGACATTTTCTCAATCACAGACATACTATTTGACATTTTTCAAAAAAAATCGCTTGACATTCATTTTTTGCATATCCAGTATAAAACGCTGTCGAAGAAATGAACATTTTTTTAATACCATGTTTGATAAAGCAAATTCTATTACAGAAATAACTCATTACAAACGTGAGCTTGCTAAGCTTTCACCTGAAGAAATTAGGGCCAAGTATTTTAATGGAAATGACACTAAGATTTCAAGACTGTCAAAAACTTACATTTTCATGTTTGGCAGGTTCTGCTAAATTTTCCGACTGGCCCATTTGAAAATTTGTTACAGTTATATGGGGAAATATTTTCAAAAAGTCAACAACTTAAAAATGAGCCTGGTCTTATTTTTGCCAATGAGAGTAGTTGGAATATATCGCTACAAGAGCAGGTGAAAAAAATAAATATATTTTTACCGAAGCATATAAATTGTTTTCCTTTATTTTGGCAATACCGTACAGTCGACGTCGACTAGTGCTTCAGTGGAAAGAAGTTTTTCTTGCTTCAAATGTGTAAAAACTTATTTAAGAAATACTATATTTCAAGAAGCACTTACTTCTCTTGGCAATATTTCAATTCAAAAGGAATTTCTGAACGAGATTAGGGCAACTCATCCATTTTATGAGGATGTTATAAATAAATTTGCTGCTATGAAGGATAGGAGATTTGATTTAGTATACAAAATTTAGGTAAGTCATAAAAAAATATTCTACCCCCTCCACATATAAAAAAATTCTGGAAAAAAAATTATTGCAATATTTTCTTGCTTCATTTGCACTTCACTTACGTTTTCACCCGCAAGCCGCCACTGGTTAAAACAGAAAGTACTATGCTAATTAGGTAAATGACAATACTGACAGCTCTCGGAGTTATGTGCAAAATACTCGTTTATAGAATGAAAGGGATGATCAGTAAAAAAGAGTTTTATTATTTTCTTAAACCTAGTCCTAATAGTACGACATGCTTTTAAAGTATCTGGCAGGTAGTTAAAAATTTTTATGCCCATATAATATGGACCCCTTTCGAAGAGCATTGTACAATGTCTTGGCACAGCTAGTACATCTCTATTTCTTGTATTTATGGTTTCGAATTTATTGATAAATTGGTCTTCAACAATAAAACATGTATTACAAACATATTTATATTATACAGATATAATGAAAAAACTCATAATTTTCAGATAAAAAAAGAGTGGTGCAAAATGATCAAGGTACCCAGCATTAGCAATAGTATGTATGATTCTTTTGTCTGGATCAAAAATACTCTGTTCATTGTTGATGTCTGACGTCCCCAAAATATTAACCCATACGACAATCTTGATTCAACATATATGCATAATAGAAGCTCATTATAAAGTTCAATTCTACTATCGGTTTAAGATTCATGATTGCATAGTTTGCTGAGACTATTTTCTCACTAATAATTTCTCCTTGCTTTCCCCAGTTTTCATTGACTATAAGCCCCAAAAATTTTGTTGAACTACTTTGATTTAATGCACTATTATTAATGTTTAATGTTATTTCCATTGGTTGTGAATTGCCTAATGTCATTTACTAATGTAAAGTGCATGATTTAAAACAAGAAAATTTAGTTTTTGCCACTCTGACATAATTTACATACTCCTCTTCTCGAGTACATGCTAGATAGGGCTTAACGTTGGTTCAATGCAAATAGGCTTGCTCTGAATGAAAATAAAACTACGTCTCTTTTGTTTAGTGCAAAATCGATTACAAAAACCAATACAACCAGTACTACATTTTTAGGAGTTACGATGGATAATAATCTGTTGTGGAATAACCACATAAATCAACTGTGTAGTAGATTAAGCCAGAAAACATGCAATTAAAAGAATACATTATGCAGTGGGTCAGACTTCTGCAATAATAACCTATTATAGTTTGTTTGAATTAGTAATGAAATAGGGTATCTTGGCCTGGAGCTCGGCAGCGACTATGAATCTGGACAGGGTGTTTAGAGTACAAAAAATGGTGGTCAGATCAATTGTTGGCGTAAGGTCTGATGTGTCCTGTAAGCCATTCTTTAAGTCATTAAAAATCATGACATTGTATGCTATAATAATAACTAATAACTGGTATTATTAAAAAAAAATTCAAGCCCCTAGGGTTGCATCAGACATACATATGCATGATACTAGATCTAAGAATAATCTGGTCCCCCCCTGTAGCAGGTTAAGCAGATACAGAAATGATAACATTCATAATATGTTATAGGTTAGCAAGAGTTGTTGTTTGTTTTCGTCGTGTGATTTGAGTTAAAATATTAAAGTTAAGTGCTTTATATTTGTGATAGTAGTATTTCATGACGTTGATAAAAGTTCATTCCAACCTGGAGAGTGTTTGTGGCGCCTGGAATTGTGAAATAATAACAATAATTAACTAATTATTTTCGGCAAAATATCCCGCTAAAATTATAAACAAATTGACAATTGCATCTGAGGTTAGGAAGTACTTCTTCTTCATAACCTTAAAAGGTGACCGGAAACGGGAGTGGCTATATACCCATAATCCGTAAAGCAATTTCACAACCAAATGCCCGAACAGGGAAACTGTTCAATTTGTGAGAGAACCCTGAGATCAAATCAGCACGCAGTAGAATGCTCGCGCTGCTGCTCATGGATTCACAAAGGGTGTTCAGGCTTGTCCAATGTGGAATTTGAAAAAATTTGCACCCAAAACAAAAAATCGGGATCACACTCTTGGGTATGCAAAAACTGCTTACATAGTGAAGTAAAACGCGTTTCCCTCGGTGCTCCTCTTTCGGGCAATAGTTCTAATAATGCCCATGCTGATCAATGTGGATCTAACCAGAATCACTCAAAGAACAAGGCAAACAACCAAACAGATATTGAACAACTAGTAAAATCCATAAAGGACCTTAATGCAGATATTCGTGAATTAAAGAATGATGTAAAATTCTACGCTGAACAATATGAAGAACAAAGATTGATTAATACAAACTTTAGAAGAGAGATAGATATACTCAAACGAGAAAATGAAAAACTGAGTGGTGAGCTAATAAAACTAAAGAAGCCCATTCAAGAACATGATAATGAAAAAAGGAAAAATAACTTGCTTATTGTTGGCCTAAAATTCAAGACTGATGGTACAACAAACGAAATTATACAGAATGCTACAAAGGCACTGAAATATGTAAATCCTGCTCTAAACTCTGCAGACTACTCAGTCAGGGTAGCAAATAAAAATAAACCCAACTCTCCTATTATAACCGAATTTAAATCAGTAGATTTAAAAAATAAATTTATGATGTGTCGAAAAGATAAAGGAAGAATCAAGTCATATCTGTACTTTAATGATGACCTGACTAAGGAGCAGAATGACCTTTTTAGAAAAGCCCGTGAATTAAAGAAAAAAGGATATAAGTATGTCTGGTGTAAGGGAGGAAAGGTTTTTATCAGAAAATGCGATCAAGGTGAGGTAAAAATTGTAAAGCAAGAAAGTGACATAAATATTCTACTATCAGACTAATTTATTGCAAACTTTTACTCCTCATAAATCCAGTAGCTAGTGGTTATAATATATAGTTATAATATACAGGGTGGCCCATCGAAAACGTACCGCAAGGCATAACGGCCAGGGTAACTTTTTTTTCAAAAAATCCAAAAACACGTCAATTTTGTTTGTGAGGGGGACAATTTTTGCCCTTAAAATGATCGCAAAATTTTCAACCCTCTAAGCGGGGGTGTCATCCCCCAAACTTTTTCAAATGGGAAGAGGGGTCAAGTGGTACCGCAATGAAAAGGGCTTTCTATTCTCTATACATTCCCGCTTTGGTTTTGAAAATCGGTCAAGTCATTTAGAAAATATGAAGGATTGAAATTTAAAATGTTTATTTACAAATTATCAGAGTAAATGATAAGGATAAATTCCTTCGACCAATTCGCTATTTTTGTCCTGTTATTTTAGATGTTTACTGCTGATTTTAGTGATTTGACATGCCACAACGATCAGGTGCGGTAGTTGCTAGATAGCTGTTCTGTAACTTGTGCGTTTAAATTTCTCAATATCATTAAATTTTTTATCAATAATTATGGTGTACTCACTTGCAGAAAAAGTGGAAATAATCGAACTTTATTTTAAAAATAATGAATGTGGCAATCGGGTTGCGCAGATATTTAATGAACGACATCCTGAAAAACACCTTTCCGGCAAAATTGTTCGCGAGTTAGTAGCAAAATTTCGCGAAACTGGATCCCTTATAAATAAAAAGAGGCAGATGGAAAATCCTGTAGTAAATGAAGCTATGGAGGTCTTTGTATTGGGCCAAGTTGCCATGGATAGTACGCTGAGTACAAGAAAATTAGCCAATGAGACCGGCGTGAATCGTACAAGTGTCCAAAGAATATTGAAAAAACACCATTTCCACCCGTATAAAATTCAGTTGGTACAAGAACTCAACGAAGACGATTTTGATCGCCGTTTGCAATTTTGTGAAACTATTAGTGAACGAGTGGCTAATAATAATAATTTTCTATTCAATATGTGTTTTTCGGGTGAGTGCACTTTCTTTTTGAACGGTGTAGTTAATCGGCATAACTGTCGGTACTGGGCTGAGAACAACCCCAGGGTATTTCACGAGGTGCACACACAACATCCTCAGAAATTGAACCTGTGGGCTGGTATTTTTGGAAATTCTATTGTGGGTCCTTTTTTTCTTCCTGGAACTCTAACAGGTGATATGTACTTAGATTTACTGGAAAATACCATCGATCCAGCCCTAACTGACATCGAAAATAATCCTGGATACGTTGAAGTGGAACTGATATTTCAACAAGACGGTGCACCTCCACATTACTCTCAAAATGTGCGTAATTATTTAAACACTAACTTTCCCGGGCGGTGGATAGGACGAAGGGGTGCCATTGAGTGGCCTCCCCGGTCACCCGACTTGACTCCTTTAGACTTTTTTCTATGGGGACACATAAAAAGTAAAGTGTACAGCACTCCACTTGCCTTATTAGAAGATCTGCGAACACGAATTATTGACGTTTGTCGCGAAGTGACCCCTCAAGTTCTTCAGAATGTTCGAGAACGATTTGAAGCTAAATTGTATTACTGTATGGAGGTCGACGGGCAACATTTTCAGCATTTGCTTCATTAATACGGTAAGTTTTTTTTTATTTAATTCAATTTATGCGTTTTTTGAAAAATGTATTTTTCAAATTTCAATCCTTCATATTTTCTAAATGACTTGACCGATTTTCAAAACCAAAGCGGGAATGTATAGAGAATAGAAAGCCCTTTTCATTGCGGTACCACTTGACCCCTCTTCCCATTTGAAAAAGTTTGGGGGATGACACCCCCGCTTAGAGGGTTGAAAATTTTGCGATCATTTTAAGGGCAAAAGTTGTCCCCCTCACAAACAAAATTGATGTGTTTTTGGATTTTTTGAAAAAAAAATTACCCTGGCCGTTATGCCTTGCGGTACGTTTTCGATGGGCCACCCTGTATACTTATTTTTAACAATGGCTGTGTTTAACATATTAGATGACTACCAGCAACCTGTACTTAACTATAACTGTGATGACGTTAGTGAGATACCATTTTTAAAAAATAATAAAACTTAACATTAATCTTGTACACTTTAATATACGTAGCTTAAACAAAAACTATGATAATTTGGTTGCCTTCATGCAGTCTAGTAGTATTGATATGGAGGTTATCATACTCTCAGAGACAAATAGAATTGTGAATCTCCAGGATTTTGCACTGGATGGTTTTGAGATTTTCTATAATGAAAGTCAAATAAATAAATGCGACGGTACTGTTGTGCTAGTTAGGTCGGAGTTGTTCCCGATCATGGCAGTACTACAGTATGGTCAGACTAAGTTTCTTAGAGTCTCGCTGATTAAAAACGATGTTCGAATAGGTCTTATTGCAATTTATAGACTTCCTTCACTGGATGCAAATTCTTTTATTAATGATCTGGATCAGCTCCTACATAACCCATTTGAAAATTATAGCCTAGAAGTCTTCTGTGGTGATACAAACATAAATATCAAGGATAAAGAATCAAGAATAACAGTTGATTATTTAAATTGCTTAACTGGACACGGTTACATCAGTCACATAAATGCATATACAAGGATTGAGGGCAATTCTAGTAGTTGCATTGATCATTTTTTTGTCAAGAATAAACTTGAATATGCTGTAATTCACCCTGTTGTTGCGAATTGCGGGCTCTCTGATCACCTCCCAATAATTCTAAATATAGATTTAAATAGTGAAAATAAAAAGTATAAAAACAATGAAATACAACTAAAAAAACTTGACTATAAAACTGTTAGTAATGCTCTTAAGGCTGAATGTTGGGACGATGTACTAAACTCTGAAGATGTTAATGTTTGTACAGTAACTTTAATGAAGAAAATTTCGAACATCATTAACTCTGCTACTGCTATCTCTAAAAGGAAGCGAATAACAAAAAAAAAACCGTGGATCACGCAGGGTATCATAATATCTATAAAAAATCGCGATAAATTAAAGAAAAAATTAATTAATGATCCATTGAATACAAATGCTCAAGAACAATTTAGGATATATAGAAATTCACTTACCAACCTAATAAAAAAAGCTAAATATAGTCACTATAAAAATAAATTAATAGAAAACAAAAACAATATTAGGGGTACAGGGGGGGTGATTAGGGAAGCTGGCAATGACTCGAAAAATAATTCTGACATTAACTATATTGTAGATAATGGGAAACAGGTTAAAGACAGTAATATGATTGCAGACATATTTCTTGATTATTATGTTAATATGGGTAAGTCGCTAGCAAATAAAATTAAGGGCAACGACTATAAATTTAAAAAGAATATTATTGTTAACTCAATGTTTCTTGCTCCAATATCTGAATCTGAACTGCTTGATCAAATAAATAGCCTAAAAACAAAAACATCCTGCGAGTATGACAATATTCCCTCGGTAGTGATTAAAATGAATCATGTGGAAATAATGAAGCCACTCTTACATCTAGTGAATTTAATCTTTAAAAAAGGCATATACCCCGACTCTTTAAAACATTCAATTATTACTCCGGTGTTTAAGTCTGGTGACAGAACAAATAAAGAAAACTATCGACCCATAGCGGTAACAAATTGTCTGAATAAACTATTCGAAAAATGTATAAATTTAAGACTATTCAAATTTCTAAATGAAAATAATATTCTATCATCCTCGCAGTATGGATTTCGTGCTGGTATTAGCACTGAAAATGCGATTCAACATGTAACAGAGTATGTAATTGAAAATTTCAACAAGGGTTATAAAACTGTAGGCATATTTCTAGATCTAGCCCGTGCCTTTGACACTGTGGATCACCACATTCTACTTCAAAAAATGGAAAATGTTGGAATCAGAGGAATTGTACTAAAATTGTTTGAATCATATTTAAATAATAGATCTCAATGTGTAAAAATAAACAGGATATTAAGCAAAAAGTATGAGGTAGAATGCGGTGTGCCGCAGGGCACGGTACTGGGCCCTATTCTCTTTTGTATTTATATAAATGATATAACAAATATACTGCCTGTGTCAGATTGCTCCTGTGTGTGCTATGCAGACGATACCGTTATACTGATAAGAGATGTAACTTGGCAGCAAGTATTTCAAAAATCTGAAAAATATATCTCAACCATTAAGCTGTGGCTTGATCAAAACTTACTAACCCTAAACCAAAATAAAACACATTATTTAGCTTTTTCAACTAAAAATAAGTTCACTGAGACTTTACCTTATTTACGGATCCATGAGTATAAATGTTTGTTGAATGAGAATCACTGTTCTTGTAATAGTCGCATTGAAAGCAAAAAAAGTATCAAATACCTAGGACTGTATATTGACTTTAATTTAAAATATAATGTTCACATTGATTACATTACTCAGAAGATACGAAAAACCATATATAAATTTTATCAGTTGAGAGAATTCTTATCTCAAAATCTCTTAAAAATGGTCTATCAATCATTGATTGAATCAATTATTACTTATGCAATTAGTGTCTGGGGTAGTACGCACAGTGGCATTATGGATCATCTGTTTATAACTCAAAAATATATATTGAAGGTTATTATGAGGAAACAGAGACGTTATCCTACTGAGCAACTATTTATTGACTCTGGACTGTTAACATTAAGACAGCTTTATATAAAAAATATAGTAAGATATATGAAAGTATCCAACAAATATAAAAACCCTGTTCATCACAGTATTGTCACCCGTAATATAACTAGTAAAAATCTTATGATTGCTGGCTCCAGTCATGCATCAACACAGAGACACATATTATTCATTGGCCCAAGAATATATAATTTGATTCCAAATAATATTAGGAATATAACTAATGTAAAACATTTCATGTTACTTGTTAGTGAGTGGATTAGGTGCAATTATGCTTTTATAGTTGGCAAGCTACCTCTACTGTTATAATTATAGGCAAAAAAAAAAACTACTATTATATTGTTAAGCAGAAATTTGTTACAATTAAAGAATAGATAGCACATATTTTAGTACTGTTTTGTACCCTAGGCAAGTTACTTTGTAACTTATAGTGTACACAATTGTAATAGGTTATACTATATAAGATATATATATATATATATATATATATATATATATATATATATATATATATATATATATATATATATATATATATATATATATATATATATATATATATATATATATATATATATATATATATATATATATATATATATATATATATATATATATATATATATATATATATATATATATATATATATATATATATATATATATATATATATATATATATATATATATATATATATATATATATATATATATATATATATATATATATATATATATATATATATATATATATATATATATATATATATATATATATATATATATATATATATATATATATATATATATATATATATATATATATATATATACAGGGTGTTAAAAAAGTACGCTGCCAAACTTCAAGGGACGATTCCTCGCATTATTCTAAGACAAAAAGTTTATATAAACATAGTTCTGAAAACGAATAGTTTTCAAGATACAGGGTGTTAAAGTTCTAAGAAAAAACTTGTTTTTCTATTATAGCTTTTATAACACTCTAGGTATGTTTATCAAATTTGGTGTGCATCCTTTACCCATTAAAGGACAGTGTTTGATGCAAAAGGTTTTTTTTAATTTCTTCCAGTGGCGTCCCTACGGGGTTTGAAATTAATATTTTTTAAGAAAAAAAAGATACGCCACTGCTTCTTTTGAAAACAAAAATTATTTTTGAAATCTCCATTTAATTTGAGAAAATTTGGTCTCCAGACTTACTTTTGTACGACACACGGTTTTCGCGTAAAAAAATAAAAATCATTGCAATCCAAATGCAATTTTGCAATGGTAATTTTATGTAAAATCCGCTTCTGTTTATTTTTATTAAACATATTATTTGAAAGTTGGCACGCGTAATGCTGTTAGTAGTACCCATAAAAAGAAATAATTATAAATTTGGAATAATCTACTGAGTGACTCTGGGTCATGTCCCCTTTTATCTCCCAAACTTATTTGCGCCAACACTTGTGATTTGTATTTGCCATTCGCGAGCTTAATTTTCCTTTTTTTAATTTATTACAATTCACTATTAAACCCTCATTTCTAAATGTACTTTTTTTAATAGGACTAACAATTTGGTAGGAAAATTTAAGAAACAAACTGCAATTTAATTCAGTAGTCAAAGAAACCTAAATTGTCAAGGTGGGCTTTGCTTTGCTAAACGACAGTTCTTCGTTTGTTTATAACAATAACATGACAGTTGTCAAAACTATTAATAAAGGTGCACTTGTGTAATTTTTAAAAGTTTATTTAATTTTCTTTCGGTAAAAATGGTTCAGTTTACAAATCGTGAAATGGCAGACATGCATTTCGTGTATGGAATGGCTGATGGTAACGCTCGCGCCGCTAGACGGATGTATCAAGAAAGATATCCTGACCGTCCACTACCTAACAGACAATTTTTTGCAAATATTCACTCCAAACTTTGTGAAACGGGTAGTTTTAAGAAGTCTGCTGCCCTTATAGGGAGACCAAGAACAGTAAGAACGGTTCAGATAGAGGAAGCTGTCCTAAATGCAATTGATGAAAACCCAGAAACTAGTACGAGAAAAATTGCGACTGAATTAAACATTACTCACGTATTAGTATGGCAAATTTTAAAGGATCAACAACTTTATCCATATCATTCGCAACGTGTCCAAGCTCTTTTGCCAAGAGATTTTCCGCTAAGAGTGGCTTTTTGTAGATGGGTAGGAAATAAGTTAATGCAAAATCCAAGGTTTTTATCTCAGGTGTTGTTTACGGACGAGGCATGTTTTTCCCGTAACGCAATCATAAACTTTCATAACAATCATGTGTGGGCCGATGAAAATCCTCACGCCATAATTGAAAATCATTTCCAAGAGCAGTTTTCTGTAAATGTTTGGATTAGAGTTGTAGGAGATTTCCTTATCGGGCCTCACTTTCTGCCTAGCAGGCTTACTGGTGAGGAGTATAGACAATTTATTGAACATGTTTTACCTGAACTTTTGGAAGATGTTCCACTAAGGCAAAGGCGTTCTATGTGGTTTATGCATGACGGTGCTCCACCGCACTTCAGTTTAGTGGCACGTCAGTACCTAGATCAAAATTATACCGATCGCTGGATTGGGCGTGCAGGACCACAATTTTGGCCACCCAGGTCACCTGATATTAATCCGATAGATTTCTTTCTCTGGGGACACCTTAAAGCATTAGTTTACACAACACCAGTTCGAAGCGAAGACGATCTACGAAATCGGATAGAAGAGTCCTGTGAAATTATTAGGAACACTCCTGGTATTTTCGAAAGGGTTCGCCAGTCGCTAATAAGGCGTACAAACGCATGTATTGAAGTCGGGGGAGGCCATTTCCAGCAGTTACTTTAAAATTAAATTCTGTGAAATTATTATTTGTAAGGTTGGTTAAGTTATGTTTGGTTTACAATTATTTTATTAATAAACGTCTTGGTGTTGTTTAGTTTTTTTTTATTTATTTAATGTTTTATTCTAACCACAACATTACGCGTGCCCACTTCCAAATAGGTATGTTTCATAAAAATTAAACAGTAGCGGATTTTACAAAAAATTATCCTTGCAAATTGGATTCGGATTGCAGTAGATGTATGAAAATTGTTTTTATTTTTTTACATAAAAATTGTGCGTCGTACGAAGGTAAGTCTAGAGACCAAATTTGCTTAAAATTAAATGGGAATTTCAAAAATAATTTTTGTTTTTAGAAAAAGCAGTGGCGTATCATTTTTTTCTTAATAAACATTCTGTCCAAACTCCGTACGAACGCCACTGGTAGAAATTTAAAAAATACTTTTGCATCAAAAACTGCTCTTTAATAGGTAAAAGATGTACACCAAATTTAATAAAAATATCTAGAGTGGTATAAAAGTTATGATAGAAAAACATTTTTTTTCATAGAAATTTAACACCCTGTATCTTGAAAACTATTCGTTTTCAGAACTATGTTTATATAAACTTTTTGTCTTAGAATAATGCGAGGAATCGTCCCTTGAAGTTTGGCAGCGTACTTTGTTAACACCCTGTATATATATATATATATATATATATATATATATATATATATATATATATATATATATATATATATATATATATATATATCAATATATATATATATATATATATATATATATATATATATATATGTTATATCCGCTGATAGCCACGTGCAGGTGATGACCTTCGGTCACACGGTATCGAGCACAGGAAATTGCGACACCTCCGAGAATGCCGAGCCAGCAACCAGCCGTTGCAGTTCGCACGGATAGAAGACGCTGCATCAGCATTCAAATTAATATAAATTGTTCTGAATTGTAAATAAATAGTCAGTTGATATTTTAGGCTGTTAGAATGTTAGTTTAATTTTTGAAATTATAAAGTAGTGTTTTTAAGTATTAATAAAATATTTTTTAAAAAAGTGAAATTTGGAAAAGTGAATATAACAATTGGCGCAGTCGCTGTAGGATCTGTCTAACGCTGTCAGAACAAGAGTGTTTTCTAACTGGTAGCGGCGGATTGCAATCCCTAAACAGAAGAAGGACGAATCGCTCTCACTTGGCAAGACTACGGAAGGAACACCCGGTGAAGCCCCTGGTAATCTACGCTAAGAACACGACGATGCAAATAATCCTGCTATAAGTTAATGAATCATCTCGTTATTGTTTATTTTATTGTGGTATTTACTTATTGAAACTGTTCGATTTTCCAAATATTTTTCCCGATATTTCACTCGATTTTTCACTATTAAATAAGTTACAGAACCTTTGTAATTTTTCAAAATGCCTGATTCAACTCAAAATAATGTTAGTCAAGTAGAAGTAGAGCCTTATAAATTATCAGAAATATTTTCTTTAATCCCCGAATTTGAAGGTGATCAGATCTTTTTAGGAACGTTTTTAAATGCGTGTGATTGTGCATACAATATGGCTACTACAAGTCAAAAAACTCTATTAGCTATTCATATAAAAAACAAACTTAGAGGTAGAGCTGCACAGCTCGTTAGTTCTAGAAATCCAGGTTCGTACCTAGAAATAAAACAATTACTTAATCTACATTTTGGAGATTCTCGCGATTTATCTTCCCTGATACAAGATTTACAACGACTTAAGCAATTATCCAATGAATCCCCACTTACTTTCTTTAACCGCCTCCAGGTATTAAATGCTAAAATGCATGCAAATATCCAAAAAGCAATTAACCTTACAACTGAACAAAAAACAGCTCAAAGTACTCTTATAGAAACTATGGCCCTAAATACATTATTAACAGGGCTTGAACCTCGATTAGGCCAACTTATTCGTGCCGGAAATCCAGTCAACCTTTTAGAAGCCCATTCTCGAATTAGAAGGGAACTTCAGTTGTCATATTTTGAAACCCAAAAACAAGATAGGAATCAACCCTCAAGACCCACTGTACCTATTAGAAAGCCACAGCCACAACCTATGCGATGCTTTAATTGCGGACGCACAGGTCATTCTGCTAGTCAGTGCCGCACTCCCCAATCGGGACGGCAAAATTTTCAAAATAATTTTAATTCAGGTTTTCAAAGACCGTATCAACACCAAACCCAAAACAGCCCTCAGCAGTCTAGTAGTTATTCCCAAAATCAATCTAGACCACAACAAGCAAGCGGCTTCTCGCAAAATCAGCAGAGGCCCCAACAATTTAATAATCCACCACAATATCGCCCTCCGATAATTAATAAAAATTCTAATTTCCGTCCTAATCAACAAAGGACATATCATGTAAACGCTAGCGACTATTCGCAAGGTCAAGCTTCTAATCCTATTGAAACATCATATAATGATTATGAATACCAAAATTTTGACTACCCACAAAACTACCCCAACCAAGATTACGATTATGATCAGTGTCCAATAGAGCCGATAGGCCATACAAATTACCAGGATTTTCTTTCTCTCCCAGTGAACCCTCAGCCCCCGGACCAAAACTACCCGGAAGTAGATCCCCTAGTAGAAATCCAAACTCAAATCGAAACAATGAACTTGGACGACATGAACCCCGATCTGAACTTCCCCGAACAGACATTTTTTTAAGCCCCTTTCTCACAGTAAATTCTAAAAACTTATATTACATCAAAGATGCCACTGAAAATATAAGTTACTTATAGATTCCGGAGCTGGAATTTCTATTTTTAAGGAAAGTACTGTTCAGAATTTTCGAAATAGATCACCAGAGAACGTGACCATCCAAGGCATTACTAATCAAAAACTTTCAATCAACGAATCAACCCTTGTCCCTTTCGCTCCTAATGACCCTCATAAGGTCTATATTTTTAATTTAGACATCGATTTCGATGGTATTTTGGGCTTAGATTTCTTAGAACATTACGAATGTGTGATAGACTTAAAATCAAAGCAATTAGTTACCAATTTTAAAACTATTCCTTTATTTAAAGTAGATGGTGAACAAAAAATCGAAAATCTTACGTTAAATAATAATTGCAACAAAATTTCAATAGAAGCCCGAACGGAACGAATTTTTAAATTAAAATGTGATCTCGTTAACACTGATGCCTTGTTAGTTGCGCAAGAAAAAGATAAAGTTAGGCTCCCACATGCTTTAGTGCGAGTTAACGAACACGGTGAATTTTTCACTTCGATTGTAAATACAAACGCTATTCCAAAAAATATTGATTTCTCCGATATAACCTTAGACCCGATTAACGACACCTCTGAACCTGTCTATAATATAACCGAACCAAATTTAAAAGAATGTCAACACGACAGAGTCTCACAAATACAAAATTTATTAAGAACCGAGCATTTAAATGAAGAAGAGAAAGAACTTGTGACAAATGTTTGTTTAGATTTCTCTGATATTTTTTACCTTGAAGGAGACGCCCTTTCTTTCACGAACGAAATAAAACACTCAATAGAAACAAACAACGCTCGTCCTGTTTTTACTAAATCATACAGATACCCACAAATACATAAGGACGAAGTAAAAAATCAAGTTAACAAAATGTTAGGCGAAGGTATCATACGTCCGTCTATCTCACCCTGGTCTTCACCAGTCTGGGTTGTCCCAAAGAAGTTCGACGCTTCGGGAAAGCAAAAATGGCGCGTAGTTATAGACTACCGCAAGCTTAATGAGCTTACTGTGGACGATAAGTATCCTTTACCGAACATATCTGACCTCCTCGACCAGCTAGGGAAGTGTGAATATTTTACCACCCTAGATCTTGCCTCCGGATTCCACCAAATTGAAATCGACCCTAAGGACATCCCAAAGACTGCTTTTTCAGTAGAAAATGGTCACTACGAATTTATTCGTATGCCCTTCGGCCTTAAAAATGCGCCGTCCACCTTTCAAAGGGTTATGGACAACATTCTCCTTGGCATTCAGAATGAGCGTTGTCTAGTATACATGGACGATATAATTATATACTCTCCCACAATCCACGAACACATTTCTCGCATAACAGAAGTATTCAAACGTTTAAGAAAAGCCAGTCTAAAAATTCAGCCCGATAAATGTGAATTTCTCAGAAAAGAAGTCGCCTACCTTGGACATCTTATAACCCAAAATGGTGTTAAACCAAACCCATCAAAAGTAGATTGTATCGTCAATTTTCCCGAACCAAAAAATTCTAAAGGCATTCAGTCATTTTTGGGACTGGCCGGCTATTATCGACGGTTTATCCCCAATTTTGCAAAAATCTCAAAACCATTAACCAAACTTCTTAAAAAGGACACTCCTTTCTCATTCGACCCTGAATGCAAATCAAGTTTCGAAGAACTGAAAAAAGCCCTTATCTCTAACCCAATTTTGATATACCCAAATTTTCAAGAACAATTCTTACTAACCACGGACGCAAGCGCGTTTGCCATTGGCGCTGTTCTATCGCAAGGACCAATAGGCAAAGACCTCCCTATTGCGTATGCGTCTAGAACCTTATGTAGTGCGGAAACAAAATATTCGACAATAGAACGCGAATTACTTGCAATCGTTTGGGCCGTAAAGCACTTTCGCCCCTACCTTTTTGGGAGAAAATTCATTCTCATTACGGACCATCGACCCTTGACGTGGTTGTTCTCGATAAAAGACCCAGGAAGCAGATTAGCTCGTTGGCGTCTTAAGCTCGAAGAGTATGATTATAAAATCGAGTACAAACCCGGGAAAATTAATAAAAATGCCGACGCGCTATCTCGTATTAAAATTAACCATTTCCAAGAATGCGCAAAACTCCAGTCTAAACTTCAAATATTTGCCTCTAACAAAGACGACGTACGAAACAGACCGTCAACTAGCAAAGAAACATTCCAATCAGACAACGAAAATGGAGACGAACCAGACACAGAACAACTAACAGAGGAATATAATCGTTTTGTACACCTCTATAAAACTAAATCCATTATAGATTATTCCAAAATAGAATCATCAAACTCCCAACTTTTAGACAAGTGTCATAAAAATATCATTACCTTCTTTCGTCGAGCAAAATTAGAGGACATCCACCTTAAAATCATTGAAGATATTTTTGAGGAAAACTTTCACTTTGTAAATAACAAAATAAACATTGTGTCCAGCAAAACCGTGAAAGATCGGAAATATTTTATAATTCCTCTGCCATCTGACAACGACATCGTAGCCCAATACCTCTTTTATGCCCTATTTACTGGCAAAGACAATTTTGACGCAAAACATCCGTATTGTGTCGAAAATAACTTAGAACTCCCAATTTTGGAAATGCTTTCATTTATCCTTTCCGACCTAGACGTTAAGTTCAAAATATGCCAAAATATTGTAAAAACACCTGATGAGGATCAAATCCCCATTATCCTAGACCACTATCATTCCGGAAAAAACAACCTTCACCGCGGAATAAATGAAACTATTAAAAGGATAAAGGAAAAATATAATTGGCCCGGATTAACGAAAGATGTCGAAAATTTAATCAAAAAGTGCGAAATATGCCAAAAAGTAAAATTTTGTCGAAAAAACCTCAGTACACCCCTCGTAATTACCGAAACCCCGAAAACACCATTCGAGAGGATTAACATCGATCTTTTTGAATATCCTGTTAGTAATTACGCTCTCACTATTAGGGATGAACTGACCAAGTTCACACAAACTTATCCCATTTCCGATAAAAAAGCCTCGACAGTCGTGAGCACACTCCTACGATTCTTCCAACATTTCGGCACCCCCTTAAGGATACATTGTGACCATGGCCGTGAATTCGACAACGCTTTAATGAAGGATCTTTGCGGACTCTATGACGTAAAATTGACATTTTCTAGCGTCAGTCATCCACAGTCAAATGGATCTCTTGAGCGATTTCACGCGACCCTGACCGAAATGATCCGAGTACATAAAGCTGAAAACCCAAACGAACACCCATTCAATATTCTCCCTTACGCCATTATTTGCTACAATAATACCA